>JAAEAF010014951.1:0-57756 GCA_011037195.1 Triatoma infestans | reverse complement strand
ATTCAGACTTCGCGGTGAGCTGCTCTATTTAAATTATACCCCTTGGATTGAGAGAAGTAACTCCTTGTGTTCGCTATGTAACTCTTGAGCGAGGGAGGATGTCTATCACTTTTTGGCAGACTGTTCCATTCTCTCCGAGATACGTAGGCTTTATATTGGTTGCGACAAATTATCTAGACCGCAGTTAATATTGATGCTCAATGGCGAAAACTGTATTGGGATTATTAATTTTGCGAGACACACCTGGCAATATAGATACAATTTAATTATGGAATTTAATTTTGATTAAGCTCTCTTTATATTATTACTATTTAGTTTCTTTTTTGTTTTAACTAAATGTATTTAGTAATTTAGCTGTGTATTATTCAGTTATTTAGGAAACTAATAATTCATTTAAAAAAAAAAAATATTAAGTTTATGTGAATGACTTTTCTTTATTTTTGTTTTTCTTTTTTACTTTATTATAATTATTATTACTATTATTATTTTTCCTCTCGTTTTTCTATCTTTTCTCAACTTTTGTATGCCTTTGTTAATAGTTTTTATGTTCTTAAATGTTTATTCCAATTTATAATGTAATTATTATATATATGTACATCAACCTCCGACAGACGGTTTACCATTGCCATAGAATACTTCTTTTTCTTTCCCTTTTATATGTTTCAATTATAATTTTTTTTTCAAATAAAACATTTTTATTATTATTATTATTATAAATATTCAAATTATTCTTAAAAATTAAAAATACCAAATAAAATTTCAAATATATAATTTAATCCTTCTCTAAATGTCAAATTCAAAATTTGATTCTTATAGAGAAATATCAGATTATTGTATGATTTTGGATGGATTTAATAATCGATTGCCTACGATATAGCTTCATATTCGCTTTCCAATATCAATAAATTTTCTTGAGCATCCAAAAATTCCCCTTCATCCATTCCTTCGCCAGTATACCAATGGAAGAATGCTTTTTTAACCATCATTAAATTATATTTAATATTAATTGCTGCCCAAGCACTTTTTATAGCTGTCGTGTTACATAGCATGCATAAAGCTCTTCTTGTTGGCGCTATGTCACCTTCGGACAGGCAACAGGGTGCACGATTGTTTATTCCAACCTGTTTGAACACGTAAAAAAATAAAAATAAAAAAATTAGTAATAATATTTAGAAAAAAAGTTCATAATAAAAAAAATTAGAAAATAAATTTTAGCCAAATAATCACTATATAATTATAACAATTTGATTGTTATCTTATCCTATTGCTAATAATGGTTTAATTGAATCAGGTGAGGAAATTACTGAAAGCCAAAGAGTATTATTGATTGCGATTGAATGGGTAGATAATTTAGTTAGTTTCGTGTTAGCATGAAGTTGTTCAAGAATAATGGCATCAATTTTTGTACCGACATTATGTGATAATAATAATAATAATAATAATAAAAAATATTATTTGATAATGGAAAAAAATAATCAGCATTAAGGTGTTAATAAAATTGTAGTATATAAAACAAGTTTGAATTATAAAGTCATATCCAACACCAAATTCAAGAGAAGGGATTAGCTCAGTGGTTAGCGCACTGGACTCCCACGCGGAAGATCTGGGTTCGAGTCCAGCTGTGGCAAGCCTTAAATTTATTTATGTAAGAAAAATGAAAAATTCCTAAATGAATTTATATAATATAAAAATTCTGATTATAAAACGAAATTGCGAATAAGAGAATGGTCCAATTTAACTGTTTAAATTCTTCTAATTCAGTTCTTTAAAGTTATAATGTTGCAACATATTTTTTTTTTCCGTTAAATACAAATAAAATCAATGAATATAAACATTTGTGGATGAATGACAAATCATAATCAGTAAATAGAATTCAAACTGGAATTCGAATATTAAATTCTCATATAAACTTATACTTGATAATTCTGTTTAAAAATGAAATAACTATTATTTTAACAATTGCTATTAGAGTCTGGCCCTGGCCAATGTAGTGTTCACATCGGGTCTACGTTTAGTTGTTTGGTACAAACGAATACGTGCGTATAAAATTTTGAAAATTTGTCTTTTTATTCCTTGTGATTGATTGAAACAGTGAATGTAATTTGAAATTGTTTGGTGCACCATTTTTTGAGAAAAAACTAAATTAAACTTGTTAAATTAACTGACGTTACAGTGTACGTGTAATTTGTAAAACCGGACTCTTGGAGTTTTTGAATCTTTTATTTGAAAAGAGCAAGGTGGCACTGCTTGCGTCGATAACTGTCCTACTGTAAGTGATACTCTGCTCATTGGTATTACTAATATTTCTGTTGCTATGAAATCTCTCACCGCTGAAATGAAAACAATGAGGAACGATTTCGATATTATAAAAGAAGAAAATAAGCATATTTCACTGGTTGTAGCTTCATGTGATCACCACCTGAAAAAGTCTCTTCATGAATTTCAACAAGAAACTATTCAGTTAAAAAACACGATAAATAAATAAAAAAAAAAAAAAAAGAATTTATTACTGACATAAGAACTAACCCAGTTTCAAAAGTCAACACGCTATAATGCAAGAAAAATATTCAATTTCCCCAAAGTTGAAAAGGAAGACCCTTTAGATGTTTAAACAAAAAGGATGTAAACTTATTAATTTTGAACTCAATTTTGAATTCAGAAATAATTGTTTCTGTTTAAATACAAAAAATATTAAATTTCCTCCAGTAGTTAATAAAATTAAGTTTCTAAGTGAGAAAGATAAATTATCTAGGTTAAAATTTTTAAAGGAAAATAAAATACGTCCTGATATGTTTGAGAAGGAACTTCCCAGCATACCTATTTATACGAGTATATCGCAATTTTTATCACCTGAACTAAATCAACTTTTTAAAAATGCGAGATTTTTTAAAAGAAGTGATCAACTTAAATACGTCTAGGTGAGAAATGAAAGAATTTTTATTAAAATATCTGAAAATTCGAAACCAAAAATAATTAGAAGTAAACTTGATTTGGGAGGAATGTCTAAAAAAACAAACAAAATTAGTGGAATAACAGAAAAAAGAATCTTATGAAGATTCTGACTTTAAGCAGAATTGCAACATCGTAATATAAACCTAACTGTTTATAAATAGTTTAGGAAAAAAACCTAGCTTAGAAAAAAAATCTGATATTCTGAAAGGCTCAAGACTTTCGGTTCTTGCAATTAAAATAATAATTATAATTGCAAAGTTTTCTTATAAATGAAATTTTACTCAAGTTCTGGTGACAATAACTGTCACAACAATGTGGTGGGAGAATGTTGGAGGTGGTTTTTCAAATAGCTAAGTTAGTGGAATAGACCACACTACGTCTAGCAATCAGTTGATGCCTCTTTCCACACACATGAAATCTAATTAACTAACATCACAGATTCTTCAAAATCCCTAAAATCCAAGTTATCGAAAAAAAATGTTTCAAATAAATCTGTTAGGAAATATTCTCCGATCAATTCTTTTCATATAATACAATTAAGACCTTCCAACTCACCCTCAAACCATAATCATCAGATAATGTAGTTATCATACTGATCTATTCCAATCAATTCGCATCTTACAATAGCCCTAAATTCACTTAAAAAATGATTTCATAGGTGGAAAATAGCAGTTAATGTCCAGAAATGTTAAAACATAACCTTTACTCTTAGAGACTTGCCAACTGCCCTCCGATTTTCTTAAATCAGACTGTACGCTATGCATTAGCCGGCATCGATAGCTCGCATTCTACAATCACAATCGACTGATCTGGCATTCAAATACACGTCTCAAACGATGTGAGAAGTAAAAAAATGTTACTGTCTGCTTGCAAAGTTCCTTGACAGATGATTTGAGCTTACAATAAACAATATAAGGTAATGAAACCGATTTGAAATTTACGGACTTGAACTTTTGTTGGATTCAGACGAGAATTCCAGCAGAAAATCTTACAGTCAATAATCAGCCGAAAAACTAGTGCTCTAAATTATATTTCCAACAGAATTATTTTCTCAAATCTAAAACTTTTAGTAGTTTTTAAGATTTAATCACGGCCTGATACAAGAACTTTCTTCTCACCTTCCTTTCATCAGCTACCATCTTTATATGTTTCTTATAATCCCACTCGACAACTGAGGCAGCGCTGGTGACGCGATTCACTGGACCGTGCAGTTCAGTGAAGGTCAGTAATTGTTTCATTTAGAGAGCACCAATGGGATAGTAACTCGTCTCATATCATGCTATTTATTGTTTGAAGGGGTAATTGCACCGCAGTTGTAAATTATAGCAATTTAAAAAAAAATCCGAAATCCAAAATTTTGGAACATAAAAAAAAAAATTCTTTACTTAGGTACACAGGTAGAAATTGATAATAATTTCAAGGTATGGAAGTGGTCGCATACACGTGTACCAATAAACTTCAAGCATACTAGTCGTTAACGCACCTTTGTTATATTTTTGTTACCTTTAATGTTGAAAATAACTCGTCTTTTGATCATCTTATTATAATATTTTAATATATTTATCGATAGAATAATATATTTACAAAGAGAACAATGCTTTCATATATTACATGTCTAAGGGTCGTTTGGTGTGTGTGATCACTTTGATGCCCATTATCACGTACATTCGTACGTTTACTCATTCCTATGGGTACAATGACTTTTGTATATAAATGTTGAGTTGCAAGTGAAGCTTTGTTTTATACTTGAGCTTACAATGAATAAAGAACATCTTAGCTCCACATAGTACACTAACCAAATGTTTATTTATTTGTCAATGAATTATTGTACCCGTTGTTTACTAACTTCAGAAAATATTTGTAGATAACTTTTTAATTGTTATTATACAAAATAATGTTTTTTGTAATTAGTGTAAAATTACTTACTTAAAAATTAGCAAGAAAATTTACACATTAAATAAATTTTTGACATTTGCTTTTTATTTTAACAATGCTTTCGTTTATTGTTTTTTTTTTTCATAATAGTTTTTTTGTTCTCTTTCTGGTGTTCTGCATGAAAGTACTGCATTTTCACATGTCCGAAAATGAGTTTGCACCGAAACGTTGTGATTATTTAAATACAGGGCCAACGTATGAAAAAGAGGGACCTTTAAGTAAGAGTTAACCCCACCCCCGACACTGAAATAAAATCTGAAGTGAAAAACTTTACGATCTTCTCATACTACACACTAAATACAGTTATGATGATCGTCTATCTAAGAGAATGGCTAAGGAGGCATTGAAATATAAATGGTTTAATGAATGGTGTAAATTGGCAAATATGGGGGGCGGCGAATTGGACAGGAAGTTTGTATCTATTAAAAGGTGGACGGATCAGATGAGAGTCATCATTGATAAATATATTAAGAAGTTTAGGGATGAGTTGTTAGTCAGTGTATCGGCAGCGAAATATCATCTCATATACAAAAAAAAAATTAAATGTAAAATATAATGGAGTTGATGAGGAGAGATATTGGGATTGATAAATTAGACGAGATATGAAGACACTGTTATAATATAGCTATAAGTTTACACAAACTGCACTGGACTTGTAATGATTTTATAGAATAAAAGGTGAGAGTAGAGATATGACACGAGTGGAGATATGATGATTCGATGTATGGTTGAATCTGATAGATAGATCCGTGTCTAGATCTCTCACTGGCTTATATACAGGTTCCCCACTCTAGCCTACTTAGGTGAGAGAGTACCAGAGGGGGCCTTTTTTCTCTTGGTCGGGCCTGTGTTCTCTCTCTTGCCGTTACAAAAAGAAATTGATTATATGAACGTTTATGTGCGTTCTTTCACTTATACGCATTGTAACGCAGCCACTGGTGCCATCTAGGAGAGAAAACAGGTACCTCAAGTTCTCCTAATGGCCGCTAGGAAGCGCTGGTGGTGTTCTAGCCCTGTCTAGAAGAATCGAGAAAGTTCTAGACCCTTTTCCACCAGTATAAATAGTGGGACAACAGAGAATTTGGAGAGTTTCTGGTTACAAACTAAAGTGTACGTTTGTGATAAGTGTATAAAAAGTGAACAAAGTGAACTTTTGTGGTTTAAACTGTGAATTAATTATTATTATTAAGTGTTGTATTTGTAATTTATTGTGTAAAACAATAAATTGGTGTTTTTCTTATTGAAGTTTAGAGTATTTTATCTAAACGAACCCATTTAAAGCTAGTTGCAGTAGCTAGTTTAGAGGGGAAAAACGTTACAGTACATATAATATTGAAGAAGCCAGTTAGAATTGTGTAAAAATTCGGAGTTGAAGTAAAATTTGTCAATAATATGGAAATAGTAATAAATGAAAGTCATGTAATAGTTTCGGGATCAGATCTTTTAAATTAACAATAGATACATAAAAATTCTAATATTCAAATTTGATAGAAAATTACCTTAAATCCAGATGGTGACCAATCTACAAATTTTACTTCTTTTTTCTTTTTAATTTGTGCTATAGCAGCATTAACATCTTTAGGCGCTACATCGCCTCTGTATAGCAGACAACATGCTATGTACATTCCATTTTCATTTTCACAATTAATTAAACGATTTGACGCATCAAAACCTTTACAACTAATCTCAGATACTGAAATCGATTCATGGCTTGCTTTTTTTGCACTAACAATTGGCGCATAACTTACAATTGGAAAATGTATTTTGGGAAATGGAACTAAATTTGTTTGAAAATCTGAAAAATCAACATTTAATGTTCCATTAAATCTAAGACTTGCTGTAATAGAGCTGACAGTTTGAGCTAATAACCGATTTAAGTTTAAATAACTGGGGCAATCAACATCCAACTTATTTTGACAAATATTGTACATAGCTTCATTGTCTACTAAGAAAACACAGTCTGTCATATCCATAGTAGCATTTGTGGTCAGCACAGCATTATACGGTTCCACCACTGCTGTTGACAACTGTAATCAATAATAGAAATAAAAGAAATTAATTAGATATTTATAAATAATATTCCATCAAATCTTTTCAGATTTAATAAATAAAATTTTGTTAAAAATATATTTAACATCTTGACATTTTGTGTTATATGAGCTTGAAGAGCTGTTTTGGGCGAGACTGTAACTCGTTCAATAAGAAGCAAGATCTGTAACTATTACGAGAGTTTCCTTAAGCGCAGGTGACCAGGAGGCCGAACGCAATCTCTTCCCTACTCCCCTTAAAGTTAGATAAAACATTTTTTTATTTCCATATTCACTTTCTCATTCCACAGCTAAAAAATAGGAAGTATTTTATTCATGTCATTTTTTCAAATTGAGTTTTTATCGAAATTACGTATTTAGAAATCCCTTAAATAAGAAAAAGATGTGCTTAAAGAAATGTTAATAGGAAGAAGACAAATCAGATGTACAGGGTGTCCAATTTAAACGAGCCACTTTTAAAATAACTCTTAAACGAAGGAAGATATCTAAATTGTGAACATAACGTTTGTTGAAGTATTTTGCTCTAGTATATGACGCTGTTAATATTTTTTGATTTTTATTGCCGCCTAACACCACAAATCGGTAGTTGAAAGTGACGATTTCCTCATCATTTTAGTGATGACAATCATTCAAAATGACCTCGTAGGCTTAAACCGCACAACCGCAGTCGCTGTCTAACATATGAAGTTGCTAATCGTTCATGTCTGCTGGAATTGCTAAGCAGGTTTGCATTATGTCTTCTCTAGGTGATTCTGGGCTTGTGGAGTTGTTGGGTTTCTTGGTACACATTTTTTCTTTGAGATATCTTCAAAGAAAAAAATCAAGAGGCTTAAATCTGGCGATCTGCCGGTTCCATTCTCCAGATTCAGTGTCTACTAAATAAATTTGTTACTAAGTCATTTTGAATAAATAGGAAATATTTTTTTTTATCGATTTTTTTAAATAAACTGGAAAATTGTTTTGTTTTAATGATGTTTTACCTGATTTTCAAGTCCCTTATGGTTTTAAAATAGCTTTAAAGTTTTATCAGCATTTAAACTCTCTTATTTATTAGAAATCGCTTTTAATTTGAGTTTACAAAACTGAAAAATAGGAAAAAAAAATGACGAAAATTTAATCTTTACGTTGAATAATTTAATCTCGGCAACGGTTTGAAATATTGAAGTGAAATTAACGGCATTTTTCTTCATTTTTTAATAGTTTTCAATACAGTAGTAAAAAGTGGGGGATCAAAAGGAAATCGCCATTTTCAACCACCGCTTTAAGGTGTAAGGCGACAATAAATTCAAAAAACACTAACACCATCATAAACTAGAGCGAAAATACTTCAACAAACATTATGTTTACTTATTAGATATCTTCCTTCGTTTAAGAGTTATTTCAAAAGTGGCCCGTTTAAATGGGACACGCTGTACATTGCAAGAGGGAGGAGGCTATTATGTTTGTTAAATACGTTTTTTCCAATTCTGAAATAGATGAGAAGGATGTGAAGGAACATATACTTTAAAAACGTGTCCCTATTATGTCAGTAAAGGCGGAAAATATGTATTTTAAATCATTCTTTAAAGGAAGAGTTTCAGCGTGTAGAATAAGAAGTGTGCTGGCCAAAAACACACTATCCGCCCGAGTTATGGCTATTCTTTGGAGGACGAGGAAAGGAAACACTACCAAAATTCTTTAAAAGTGTGCAGTTTTTGCTAGCGGAGTGGCGAAATGCCAGAGACATCCTTTTCTCTTAATCAAAATGAGGAACCTCTTAAATTTTACCAGTTGAAAAAAAATAGGCCTCACAGCTTCCTAGCGAATTGATATCGACTAATTCAGGATCCCTTCTGAAGTTATAAAGATATGTATGGAAAAGTAGGGTAACTCAGCAAATTCATAAAAGATAGCATTGATTGATCCTAGTCTACAGTAGCAGTAGCCGTGAATTTCAAATTAGCCTACGTCAAGATTGAAGGCATAAGCTGGCATCTAAATGAATTGTATCGAATCACTGGCTATATGCTGAAATTGTTTTAATCCATTTTGGCACAGAGATTCCTAGAACAAAATATCATCACTCGATATCCAAGTAAGTAGGTACTGAGATCAAGTAGGCCTACCCCACAAGGAACTGTACCGAATAGCAATATCTTTACAGTATCTGATATTAGCCATAGAGAAAGTGCATAATGCAGTTGTTTACGTGTTGCGGATGATTTTTACATCAAATACTAAGAATGTATTCTTAACGAAGTTCTATCAAATTAGAAGATTGTTAAAATAGATGTTGATAAACCCAAGTAAAATTGAAGATTTTTGATAGGATTTGTACCTGGGCAAATCGTATCAAATGGTGCAGAGCGTGAATCGCAACTGAAATTTCTAGGACGACCTTAATGGTAATCAGTTCGATTCACCCAAGACCTCACTCAAAACTGCCTACAAACACTGTTTTAAACTTTTTATAATCACAAGTTCTGCAATTGTAATACTCACCTTTGTAATAATTATTAAGCAGCATTATTGCAATCCCTTCGACGATTTCAATAAAGAACACCGGCTTAATCATCTGTTTAGGAACCCTCGAAAACTCGGGGCATTTTGCTATCTTCTTTTCTGAGTAATACAGTGCAAGTAATCTCCTTCATAAAATTGGGCCTCTATAAAGTCTCCTTGTTGGTATTCTTAATCTTAGATATCCCTTACATTCTATTACCTTTATCAATTTCTTGACCTAGGAAGGTTCTGATTTGGTGTACACCATAGTGTAAATGTTCCCTGAGTGGTAGTGTCGCAGTGTATCAGGATATGTACTGAAGTCTTCTATATCTCTTCACAATGGCCTAGCTTTTTTAAATACCATTTGGATCTGAAATGCCTCACACCTATTAGCATACGCAGCCTAATTTTACTCACACCGATGAACGGCTCAGTTCCTAGTTTCCAGAAGCATCCAAAAGTTAGCCCGGTCCGTTATCGTAGTAAATGCACAGACGCTAAAAGTTGACAAACGGGCACTATAAGTAGGCACTATTTAAACAAATACGAGTAGTATCTGAAGAAATTTAATGTTATTTATAGTGAAATAATTAAAGGGAAACTGAAAGGAAGAGCAAGCGGCGATCTCGCTTTTCTTATTAAAAAAATTAATTTTCAATATAAATTATTATTTACCTCAAGTTATTGTTTAATAGTTTCGGTCAATTTGAAGGTAAGGTTTATACTTATATAATTTGTCTGATTTATTTTAATCTCGCTTGTGTCCCCATCAATTGTTTAGAGTTTATTTTAGATGTATTATGTGAGTTAGAGAGCACCAATGAAGAAAGTACTAAAATTATCGTAATGTGTGGCTTTAATTGTCGAATTGGTAATTTAAGTGAAACTGATGAGGGTTCTTGCTTGTTTTTATGACAGATCGTCTTTGGATATTAAATTAGATTCTAAAGGGATAGAGTGAACTTTAGAAAAATTAAATTTATTAGCCAAATCCGCCCAGTTTCCAATAATTCCCTTTAGATTTTTCGTGGGAGGTAAATTTTTATAAAATAGATACAGGAAGTATTTGTTGATTATGTAAGAAAGAGCCGCAAGAAACGTTGGAACATATTGTGTAGCTTTGTTCTGAGCTTGCTAATACTAGAAACTTATACTTAGCTAGTATATAGATTGCTCCTTGGGTTCAATGTTGATTGTTAGAGATATACTTTATCTAAATCAGTACTTTACCTAAGTACCAGTACTTTCTTCATTCTAGGTCAGAGTTTTGATTAAAGAATAACTTTTAGTTTCTTTCTGTCTCTCTTTTTTTTAATTTGGATTATTTGTATTCTTATGGTGATTAAGTTTTTTTTGTTAATTTTATTATGGTTTTTATTTTTCTGATTCTATAAATTTTATATAACCTTAGTACCATTTCTTTTTACTTTTTATTTGTTTCTTACAATGCAACTTAAGTTCGAATTTTTGTCTTGTTTGTTCCATTTTGTTTATTGTCTCAAATTGTAATTTACTTTAATGTATTCCATAATATATTATTTATTTTGCTTTGCCCACAAAAACTCGATTTGTAAAACAAATGTTTATACAAATAAAAATATATTATTATTATTTAAACAAATACTTGGAATCCCTCTTTATATCAGACATTAAGGAAACATTGAGGACGATTAAATTAGAACTTTGTTTAATAATTCTTCAAATTTTTGGAAAATTATTAAAATAAAAAGAAAAAAGAAATAAATATTTTTAAAATGAATACCTTAGGTGATGGGAATATTGCCACTTCCAATTTACATAGTTTTCTCCATTCCTCGTCTAATGACAGTTGCAACAATGAAGCCAATCCAGAACCAGTGCCCCCTCCAAATGAATGAGTCATTACAAATCCTTGCAATTTATCACAAGATTCTGCCATTTTTCTGATAGGATCCATAATTTTTGGCACCAATGCAATTCCACTTGTATAACGTCCTCGAGCATAATTATTTGCAGCATCTTCATTTGCATTGACTAAATTCGCTGGTACATATAACTCTTTATATTTTCCAGTCTTTACTTGGTCTGAAAATTTAAAGAAAGTCAAACTTGATAGGTGAAAAAAAAAAGTTAGCTGGATAATTATAAGAAGTTATGAAATCACAGGAATCAATATAAAAAGATATTTACCAATGACCGTAGGCTCTAAGTCAACGAGAACAGCTCTGGGTGAAAAATTCCCCGTCGACATTTCCATAAAAAATGAACCAAAATCATCACCATTAGTGAAAACATTATTCTCTATACTATTATTTCCTTTCATTCCAGTGAGCCTCTCATCTGAAGTGGACGAGTTATCACTTGCTACATTATTCCGCCCTTCCATCTTTATTCCTGCCTAAAATTAACCTATTAATTAACATTAATTAATTAAAATTAACCTATTAATTTTATTATTTATTGCAGTAGTAACAACTTATTACAATAAGTGCGGATAATGCAAACCTTGTAAATTTTAATGTTTTGCTCCAATTATAAATTTTATGCAAGATGAGGCAAATGCGGTGGTGGTCAGACTTGAAAGGAACAAACGCCCATTAACTACATACTTTACAACCAGAAAAAAATCAAAGGCTGCATGATGAGCGGAAATAAATAAGAAGGTCTGAGAGTTACTTCCAAATCCAGTTTTGATAATGCCGCATACTGCATTAAGGAACTTGGAAACAGAAGTTCCCATAAATGGAAACTGCATTTGCAATATAAATGTCTCGCTCGACGAAAGAAAAGGTTCCCGGGGAATATTACTAATACCGAGGTGTAAAATCTTGTTAGACCTAAGAGAGATAACAAACCTCTCTCTCTTTCTTAGTTTTATTGCGCTGTGAAATATCTTTCTTAGATATATCACTGTTTTTACAGAGAATGCAGTGGGGGCTTTGTAACTGTACAATACATATATTGTTAAGGGCGTCAATAGTCAACAAAATATTGGCTGGATATCTAGGAATTAGAGATCATAACATAAGGTTATACGTATATGTTAAACAACATTAAAATATTCAATGTATTTAATGAGACGTTTAATTAGATATCGATCCATTTATATATATGGTCACTACAATAATATCTAATAACTAATTTCTTATTAAAAGGTAAGGCCACATATAACACAAATCACAAATTTACTTGTCTCATTTTTCTTCTAAGGGCACAATCGTCCCCTCTCTCATGCCGCCAGTATCTAAATGGTGGGGATTCTTCGGGTCACTCTCTCTCTCACACACACACACAACATCCACATCCGTACATTAGATATATATATATTAGTTACGGATATCTGTGTAGGGTTGTAGGTGTAGATGAGGTTGGGTGTGTAGCAGTAGTTGCACACAATTAATTCTGCTGATTAGTTGCACAACTAATTCTGCTGACCCTCTATGTGTTATATTCGTGTGTCGGAATAGCCCGTAAAGGATTGTTCATTTACCAACAAGACCGTATTACCAACGAGATCCCTAAGTTCTCTGAACCTATGATCACCTTTCTCCTGAAGGGATCGTGAGATCTTACGAATAACTTATGGTCCTAGAGTGATTATTTTACAGACAAGACGCTTAAAGCTATCACTTTTTAAAAAATTGTAAAATTGCTCTAGCAATTTGCATATTCACGACTCACGTTTCGTCAGAGCTTCCAGCGCACATAGGCAGCGGATACTATCGCCATAACAGAGAGAGGGATCTTAAAAATTTTCCCTTTGTTTGTTTGTTTGTTGGTATACGTAAACATATCAAAATTGCGGCCTTAGAGCTTAGATGTACTACAAAAAATCACAGGATTGAATGCTGTGAAACCTATGAATAGGGAGAGACGAAAATTTTATTATTAGTTGTTTGCCTAGATTTACGGTAAAAGCCGCTACATATACGAGGGCCAGTCGCATACTTGTTTGTATGCTCCAAAAAGAACATATCAAATGAAGCCCTTGTAGATTTTTCCAAGACAAAAGGGACATTGTGACTGGCGTGGGGACATTGTGGGGTCGTGGTTGTGTGGGGCTTATTTAGCTGGTGTTTTCCATCTTCTGCAAGAAAACCAGAGCTTATTATAAGCGTTATGCAGGAATTGCTCCAGACTCCTAAGATTGATTGGAGCCTAACCTGGAATGTGAATATCTCAGTATACCAATTTAGGAGACGAAGATCATAATTGATGAATATATATGATCTAATATCTAACGATTTCATTTTTGTAGAATAAAAAATTATGGTTTTTAAAACGTCAGGTCTTAAAATTGTAAGCGTGGGTGATAAGTGTTGAAGGTTTGAAGGATCGTGGAAATGTGGTCTGGATTAATGGTGAGAAACAAATCATCTTCTTACTTAAAGATGGAAGAAATAAAGTTTTGGAGAGAAGAATGATTATGTTGGCAATAACTGGAGACAGGCAATTTCCCATTGCCAGACCATCAATTTGACGGTCAAATTTCTGCATAAATGTAAAATAACTGGACTTACAATATGAAGTGAGAGAATGGAGAAAAATGTTTTGTGATAAAGTGGTATGGGGATGGATAAATGTCAGTTTTTTGTGTCAGTTCTACTGCTTTGTCAGTTGGTATGTTAGTGAATAACAACATACACGACATCCAAAACTCTTTCCAATTCATAAAAAAAAAAAAAAAAAAAAATTATCAATTCCTTCCAACCACATTATGATATCCCTGGACGCCGTATTCTTATGAACAAAAAAATTGACAGCACTGCTCTCTCTAAACATGTTCTGGCTTTTAATCATGCCATCGATTTTAATAACCCTTCATTTACCCCTACCATTTAAAACGGCTTCTATCCGAACCTTAACAAATTCACCTCCATCCGAAGTCGTATCAATTTTAAAAAAGACAAAGAAATCATAACATCAACTTATAATAATATTTTTCTAACGCTACTAAGATATTCGCCAGTGATTTGTTCTCCAAACTTCGACACTGCCGCGCCTTACTATAAACACCGTGCACCAATGGTACCCGTAACGTAGAGCAACAAAGAATCTTTTTTCTTTAAAAACTCCTCTGGCCATTGCCGTGTAAACATCTCCATTAAAAACAAATTATATTTATTTTCTTTCTTTCTTATCAATAAAACACTATCTACTTAATCCCCAGATAAGAAAGCAATCTGGATGATGATCTCTATGGATATTTCGATGGTTTGGATTTACGTAAAGTAGGATGATTGCTTTAAATGTCCACTAATTGGGTTTTAGGGGAATTTGGCTGAATCTCTCAGTTCGCTAGTTAATTACTGGTTTAAATAATGCGCTGTGATTTAATTGTTTGTTTTATACGCTATAAACTTCCGTGGTACCATAAATATGATCCATTAACTTGCTGGTTTCACATCACGTTGGTGACTTAAGTGTTCATGTTAGTATGAATATATTCATTTAGATTTTAATCCATCTGATTTACTTTTATAATCATTCTAATTAAAATTATAGTTTTTCATTATTTATTTGCATCGGACTTCTATCAATGCAGTTGAATATTAAATGAAATTCTAAATTGTTTAACAAGTAATAGACGATTTCTTATCCTTTCAAGACTCTTAGGCAAACGATCCAGACTTACTTTAAAAAATAGGCTTACACTATACAAAACTTTACTACGACCAATAAGAACTTACGGACTAGAGGTATGGGGCTCCACTAAGCATTCCAAAGTTTACCGTATCCAATCCTTACAATCCAAAATCTTACGAAAAATCACCAATGCTCCTTATTATGTCTCCAATAAAACCTTACATAATGACCTATCCATTCCATATGTGTCCGACCTAATTAAATCCCGCTATCAAAGATTCCATAACTCCCTTACCCATCATCATAATCCTTTGGTTCAGCAACTTGCTAGTCAAACCTTACCTGATAATCCTTCTCGACGCCTGAAGCGTCAATGGCCCCGTGACCTTTTAAATTAACTCCACAGCCTTGAAGTAATACCACTGGGTATTTTCTTCTCATGTAAATCATGTCATGTAAACATTTATCATATTTGCTAATTGTATCTATTGTAGGACCATAAGGGGGACAGGTCAGAGTGCCTTGTGCGTCTGTGACCGCTTTAACTCCCCAAGTCAACCCCACCTCCTCGTGGTATGGTCTGGGCACCTCCTTTGGGAGGTGGCGAACGGGGCTCTGACGGGCCGGAGCGAACCCCCTCCGGTCTCCCACTTTCCTCCTCCCTCTTCCTTAGCATCCTTCCATGTCCCTTTTCAGGTAACCCCACCCAAGCCGAGAAGAGATGCGCGTCAAGGCTGGATGCGTACAGGGTGTTTAAATATATGTGCGGTAGCGGTCACCTTGGGGCACCGGGCGACACCCCATTGTATCGTAGCCTTCCTGTGGTAAGAGGCTCTATTGCAGGCGACCGTCTAATCCTCAATTTTCGTGGGAACAAATGAGTGGACCATCAAAAAACAAAAACTTTAAGAAAAGGGGCGAGGTCAGAGGCTCGCTCAGCTCACTGTCATCGGCAGGTGGTGGTTCCCTAGGTTCTAGGGAAAGCACACCTGCGATGATAGAAACTACGGGGGGTAATCAGCCCGCCCCGGTTGAAGGTAGCCACGAGAGGGTGGTTGCTGGGGGGTCTGGCTGTCCAGGCTCCTCGTCGGCGGACCCTCTCGGCGAGGTGGCATCTAAGATTGGGGGCATTAAGATCGCTCACAAGAGGCCCAGTGGAGCCCAGCGCAGACAGCAGGCGAGGCGCAAGGCTGCGGCTGGAGGAAGAGAGTGGATCCCCAATAGCGTGTGGAAGAGGATGCAGCGGGAGAGGGCCTCTTCCACGCAACCGGTGAGAGCTGGCGTGGCTGGGACTTCGACTGCCCGGGGTGATGCCGGCGGGGATGTGAGGAGGGTGGCACGGGATGTTGCCCCCCCGCGCATCTCTGCGGACTCCCAAGCGGGTGAGATCGGAGGTGAGCACACCAAGCACCGAACCGGGTGTTCCCTCCAGGGAAAGTAAGCGGGCAAGGGGTCCCAAGAGGTTCCTTCGGGTTCCTTTAGGGATGTCCTTAGCTCCCCCATCGTATGGCGATTGCTCATTCGATGACCGTCCGAGTGACTATCTGACAAGCCAGGCGGAGTCAGTGACCGTCTGACAGAAAGTCAGGCGGAGAGGATACAGTCCGAGGTCGTCGCCAATATAGTGGGCGAGATCAGGCCTCAGTTTAGGGGGTGTTACTGGTCCAGGGGCGTTCTCGTTGTTGTTTGCAACAATGAGGCTACGCGCCTCTGGCTGGAGCAGTTGGTCCCCACTCTCCAAGTTGGGGAGGGTAGACTGAGGGTAGGGTTCGCCAGAGACATACTTAGGTCGGCTAAGGTGTCCGTTTGGATATCTGGCTCCCTAACAGAGGCTACTCCAGCGGCCGTCTTAGACAAGCTCCGCATTCAAAATGAGGACTTGGAGACGGCGGACTGGAGACTCATCAGCAGAAGAGTGGAGACGCAGGGGCAAACCCTAGTCTTCGACGTAGCTGACCGAACCTTGGAGAGACTGAGGAGATCCGGGCTCGAGGTTTTCCTCGGGATGGATCTCGTCAGGTTCCGGGTGATATCTAGGCCAAGAGAAGATGAACAGGAAGGCGAGGGACCCCACTCTCCGATGGAGGTTACTCCAAGTAAACCTCCATCACAGTAGGGGAGCATCGTCGGCCCTGTCCAAATATCTCGCCAGAGAGAATATCTCCATCGCCCTCATACAAGAACCCTGGCTTGTTCGGGGGAGAGTTGCGGGGCTTGGAGAAACAACAGGTAAGATAATTTGTGATCGTAGCCTGGCGAATCCCAGGAGTTGTATGTATATTAGGGAAGAAATAACCTCGTTGCTGCTGATGGAATTTTGTTCCAGGGACCAGACTGCAATGAGGGTTAAACTCCGGACGGAGGAGGGGACCAGGGAGTTAGTGCTGGCCTCCACGTACCTTCCGTTCGACTCACCAGCGCCGCCACCGTCAGAAGAATTGAGAAAGCTGGTCACCTGGTGCAGGGTACATGGGCTGCAGCTTATAATTGGCTGCGATGCGAACTCGCACAATACTGTGTGGGGAAGCTCCGACACCAATAACAGAGGTAAGTCACTCCTTGATTTTATTTTGTCTAGTAAACTAAGCATCATAAATGAAGGAGAAGATGCAACTTTCTGCAATATTAATCGCAGAGAGGTGATCGATCTCACCTTAGGGACTAACTTTATTTCGACCCTGGTAAGAGACTGGCATGTGTCCCAGGAACCCTCACTGTCGGACCACATGTATATTAGGTTTGATATCCTGGCCAACTGCAGGGAAACTCGGGCCTTCAGGAATCCCAGGCGAACAGACTGGGACTCATATAGGCGGGATCTCAGCTATAACATCGGTTCAGTCAAACGCTCTTTTAAGACCCTGAATGACATCGAGGACGCTGCGGATCAACTGCAGCGAGTAATCTTGGATGCTTTCCGGGACAATTGCGCGGAAGTGGTGCGTACATCCACCAGAGGAGTCAGCTGGTGGAATGACCAGCTGGCAGGCCTCCGCACTAGGGCGAGAAGACTGTTTAACGCGGCGAAGAGAAGGGGTACATGGAAGGAGTACCGTGAGGCCCTCACCTCTTACAATTTAGCTATTAGGAAAGCTAAAAAGGACTCATGGAGGAGGCTGTGCGAGGAGGTAGCTACGACCTCCGAAGGGGCTAGACTTCACAGAATACTTTCAAGGGTACCGACTAATTTGTTGGGAACAATCAGGAAACCTGACGGCGACTTTACGGAGGCGGGAAGGGATACACTGGAGCATATGGTCCAGGTGCACTTCCCTGGCTCTATAGTGACCTCGGTAGGTCCGCGGGATGAATCACGAATGGATCCAGGGGGTAGGCCCGGATCCAGGGGGGATTGGACCGCGGCCAAAGAATGTGTCACATTCAACAAGATTAAGTGGGCGATACAACATTTTAAGCCCTACAAGTCGCCGGGGCCTGATGGTATTCTTCCCGCTTTATTGCAGCAGGGAAGCGATATCCTTACTCCGATACTCTGCAGGGTAATGAGGGCAAGTGTGGCCCTTAACCATATTCCATCGGTATGGAGGCCTGTAAGAATTGTCTTTATTCCGAAGCCTGGGAAGAGAACTCATACCCAGGCTAAGGACTTTAGGCCGATCAGCCTTTCCTCATTCATGATGAAAGTGCTGGAGAAACTGGTGGATCTGTACATCAGGGGAGCGGTGCTTCAACTGCGGCCCCTGCATGTCAATGAGCATGCCTACCAGAGGGGTAAATCCTGCGAGACGGCCCTCCACTCCCTTGTTGGAGAATTAGAGGCGGCAGTATACGGCAGGGAGGTGGCTGCAGGAGTGTTTCTGGACATTGAGGGTGCCTTCAGCAACACGACCTGCAGCTCGATCACACTAGCTTTGGAAAGGCACGGGGTGAATCGAACCATTACCGGGTGGATTGGCAGCGTGCTCAGAACTAGAAAGATCTTAGCTAGCCTCTATGAGGAGACGCTTGAGACTACGGCTACAAGGGGATGCCCTCAAGGGGGAGTCTTGTCTCCCCTCTTGTGGTGCATGGTTGTAGACGAACTTCTTGTGGAGCTTGATCGCAGGGGTTGTTCTGTCCTTGGCTATGCGGATGATGTGGTGGTGGTGGTCAGGGGCAGACACGAAACTGTTGTTAGTGAGCTACTCTAGGATGCCCTGCGAGTGGTGGAGGGGTGGTGCGGAAGGGTCGACCTGATGGTCAACCCCTCCAAGACCACCTTGGTTCCATTTACCAGAAGAAGGAACGTGGACTGTTTCAGAACATTGAACTTCTTCGGAAGAACTCTAGAAGTGTGTGGACAGGTGAAATACTTGGGGATCATGTTGGACGCCAAGCTCACCTGGGGAGCACATCTTCAGTATGTAACACAGAAGGCGAAAAAGTCTCTCTGTGGGGTCACTAGAGCTTGTGGAAAAACATGGGGACTTTCCCCAAAAATGGCCCACTGGCTCTACAAGCGGACCATCATACCTGTCCTGACTTACGGGGCAGTGGTTTGGTGGCCGAAAACGGAACAGCAAGGCGCGAGGAAAAGCCTCTCTGGGGTTCAAAGACTGGCGTGTATGCTGATCTCGGGGGCGTTTTGTAGTGCCCCGACGACTGCATTAGAGGTCCTACTGGGGTTGCCTCCTCTTCATCTGTTGATACAGGCGGAGGCGAAAGCCAGTGCGTACAGGCTAATGAACAATGGCCAATGGAAGCATATAAGCTCCCTAGCCAGGCATTTGGACATCACTCAGAAGGTAGACCCTGGCCCTATCCTTAAGATGGTTGGGGAGGTGAGTTGTCCAACGTTCCACTTTGAGCTCCCATTTCAGGTGATAATAACGTCACGATCGGAGTGGGCTAAAAGCTGGGAGAAACGGGGCCGGATTGGGGGATCCTGGTTTACGGATGGGTCCAAAATGGCCTGCGGAACTGGAGCAGGGATCTATGGGGTCAAACCGAAGGTACGCATTGCGAGGCCTCTCGGGGGATACTCCACAGTGGTCCAGGCTGAGATTTATGCAATAAAGATCTGCGCTGAGGAGAACCTGCGCATGGACTCTAGAAATAGAGAGATATGCATCTTCTCGGACAGCCAGGCGGCGCTGAATGCTCTTCGGGCGTTCAGAATCATCTCCCCTTTGGTCAGGGAGTGCAGAGACTCCCTGGAGACATTAGCCCGGCACAATAAAGTGCGGCTAATATGGGTGCCCGGGCATAAGGGGATTATGGGAAATGAGATAGCCGACCAACTGGCCAGGGAGGGAGCGAATACTCCCTTCCTTGGACCGGAACCTGCTCTAGGGGTGGCCAAAAGTATGGTAAGAGCGGCTCTGAGAGATTGGACTCGGAGGGAACATAACCGATACTGGAGGCTGAGTACTGGAGCAAAACACGGCAAGATGGCTATGCCAGAGCTGTGTGATAAAAGAACCAGACACATCCTGGGGTTAAGCAGGTATCAGATTTCTCTGATAACGGGCCTGTTTACTGGGCATGGCAGGTTCAGAAAGCATCTGCACAAGGTGGGGTTGTTGGAAGCAGAGCCCTTGTGCAGGCTATGTCAGGAGGAGGAAGAGACGGCCTCTCACCTGTTGTTTGATTGTGTTGCAATCGCTAGACTGAGGTACGAGATCTTCGGCACGCTGAGACCGGAGGAAATCGTGCTCCAGGAGGGACTGGTAGGGAAGGTTCTGGACCTCATGAAGAGGGGGGCTTCCGCTACTAGGTTTTAGGGGTTGGCACAATAAGCCTCATTGGGAGGCTGCGGTGCCTGGGTCTTAGTCCCCCCCCTGCAGCATTCTAATTCTAATTCTAATTCTAATCTATTGTACAGTTGCAAATAAATGATTGAAGGAGGATAAAAAAAAGGAGAATAGGCATAGATTTAAACTAATCTTTTGTGCTGGAATTCCCACAATTCTAATAAACATTTTGTTATTTCATTTGAATTTTTATTATTTCATTAAATTGTTATTTCATTTAAATTGTTCCTGTAAAAAGTTTCTCAGTAGTTTTTTGGATTAGTCTGAGCACTTTTTATTTGTTAATGAGTGTAGATGCGTGTTTGCTTGATAAATAACTTAATTTAAAAATTTATTATTTTAGCTTACTTTATATTATGTATACCAATGTGGATATATTTAATATAAATTTGAAAATAAAAGTATTTTATAAAAGTGGTATTATGATTACCTCGTCGATTCCATGCTCCAGACAATATAGCTCCCAAATTGTATTGGCTATTTGAACTCCTGCCTGCCCTAAATGAAGTGAAATTACTTCTCTCTGCAAAATACAAGTTTTTTACTTTAAAATAGTCTAAGCCAGCGATTTTCAATCTTTTGTATTTCGCGCCACATTTTTCTTCCTGGAACAATTCCCCCCCCTTTATAACATAAGATAAAAAGATGGATAAAAGTAGACCAATACACGGGAATTTAAACTCAATTTGGCAATGCTGTGTATTGCTCTTTTATTAGTATTGGTCTTATAGTGTAATGCAAAAGCGCTTCGGATACTGTTACTTTTCCCCCACTTCTTACCTTTGCGAAATTGGTTTTTCTGCTGTTGCTGCTTAAAAATCTAAATATAGAAACCAACTTCAAATAGAAAGGGAGCTCATAATGGGCTATCTTGAATAAAAACCAAACCTGGACAGGTTGTGTAATTCAAATCAGGCACATATTATTAGTTATTAGTTCTATGTCGTAGAAAGATTTTATTTTAATGCTTTCGTTTTAATTATATTTTAAATTAATAAAAAAATATATATGATGCCTTGTCTTGATCATTTATTTGACGCCCCCCCCTTGTAAAGTTAGGCGCCTTCCCTAGGAGGCGCGCCCCACAGTTTTAGAACCGATGGCCTGAGCTAAGAGGAAACTGCGCGTTCAGCGAATTTTCATTTTAAGTGTCCGAATGTTTTAATTGTACCATAATATCTCAGCCTAGTTTAAACTAAAAATTACAATGATGCAAAATACCTGAAAGTGATTTGAGTTAACTGTTTAGAGTATATGTATATGACAGTATACTGATTTGTTTGCAAATTAGATTACTGATGGTTACAAATTTTATTTTCCCAGAACCCAGATAAAACAGTCATAAAATGCTGAATATATTGAATTCCATAAACTGGCATTAATTGATTCAAATTTGCTTGTAACATCAGACTGCTTCTGATCTCTATTTTGATCGCTGTTTCTGGGTCAGTGATCTGTTAACCATTGTACTGCCTTCGACAAAACATTATTCAACAATGAAACTTGTGATACAATTGTGAGAATAAGATTTCTACGTTCACCGGGCAGTCTTGATTTCTAAGCTGGAAGAAAGCCAGCAAAAAGTGCGACAGACCAAGTGCGACTTCAGTGACAGATTGTAGACAATCCGTGAGTAATCGAAATATCTCAAATAGTGACCGCGTGTTTGGTGCGCATATTCCAGTGCATCGTATTGTGATATGGAATATTCTATTGCACTGTTTTAGTTTCCTGTTTTATATATATGTATTATCACCGTTTTCCAGGCTGAGGTTTATGCAATTCTTTGCTGTATTTTGGATGAGAGGGTGCGTAACACTAATTTAAAAGGTGTTTGTATCTGCTCGGATAGCCAGGCTGCGTTGAAGGCGCTTAATTCATGTGTCTTCACTTCCAGATTGGTGTTGGAATGTTCTAGAAGACTGGAAGATCTTTCTTCATTAAAGGATGTGCTTCTGGTCTGGGTTCCAGGACATATGGGAATTTTTGGGAATGAGGAGGTGGATAGGTTTGCCAAATTAGGTGCCTCTCTCCTTTACATTGGTCCAGAGCCTGCTGTTGGTGTGTCTTCTGACACATGTTTGTCGGGCTTTCAGACGTGGATGACCTCACAGCACTCATCCTTATGGATGAGTGCAGTGGGTTGTCGGTAGTCTAAAATGCTCATTGGGGGCCCGGACGGAGCTTTGAGTAGTGGGGTCCGATGTCTTTCACGGACCTCCCTCAGGTATCTGGTTGGATTCCTCATTGGGCATTGTGGTTTAAGGAGACATCTCAATATAATGGGACTTGTGCCTGACCCTTTTTGTAGAGTTTGTGAAACTGAGGAGGAAACACCCATGCATTTGATGACGAATTGTTTGGGTTGTGAGGAGATTAGGTTTAGAACCTTCGGCCGGAATAGGATGTCGGTAGAGGATCTTAAGCTGTGTCCTTTTAAGGTTTTGGTGCGATTTGTTCGGTCTGTTGTGAAACTTAGATGGTTAAAACCTGGGCCTGTATTTTCATTCTAGTCCCAGTGGTAGGTATTCTTTAGGGGCAGCTATATGGGCCCGAGGGGGCTTTGGATAGGCGTAGGGTTTACTTCCCTCCCCTTTTGGGAATAATAATATATATATTATATTAGTGATCAGTATAGTTTTTTAAACACATTCATGTTTATTTCTTGGAATGGCGTTTACTAGGACCCCACTTGTACTCTGTGCTGTGGAGTCGGAAATGATACCCCGACCCACACACCGTTACCCGTTACAAAATTTTTTATTTCACTTTTTAAAAGATTATAGAATTTCACTAATTAGAAAATACACTTTTAATTCATTTAATTACTTAAGTCTGTTTGATTTTCTATCACAAAATTCAGCAAAAATACATCAAAATACATTTATTTTTTTCTTATTTTCAAATCACAAAAAATGACCTTTTTCAGTGATTAATATAAATATTACCATTTTATCAATTCTTTAATCACACAAAGTTGGTTTGTACTGAGACCACGCGATAGTAGAAAACGCAATAATTCGTTTGAATTATTAAAGCAGATAAAACCTAAACCTTTGGTTGGATTTTAGTCAAAGATTGAAATAAATGGGGAAAAATCCCTCCTAAAAAAACTAGCACGTTAAACATGTTCCTGTGGAATGATAAACTAATTCTTTTTTTTGGAGGAGAAAAATAAATTGTTCTAGTTTCCTTGCTGGGGCCGATAGGTTTGATATGTAGTTAAAAATTTCTAGGTTCGTAAAAAAATGCATAGTATGTACATTATATTCTTTTTGTTTTTCTCAAATCATATTTTAACTAACGATTTTCTTTCATGATATTTATGTATTTAAACTGGCCTATTTACATAGTTTATTTTTGTTTGTGTAAAACATGCTTGGGCAGAACAAGAGCTACTCAAAATTTTGTTATAAATATCACGGTCCCCTATCTTTATATTAAAATTCAATAATACGAGGGGCAGTCAAATATTATCGGCATACCATTTACATTAAAACTTCTTTTAGCCGCTCCGCCTGATCAACTTTTGTAATAAATTTTTTCGCTAACTTTCCAGTCACCGCTGTGCAGCTTTTGAGAATGTATCGTCCGCTCATTTGTGTTTGTTGCGCAAAAAAAAAAAAAAAATGGCTGCACCATTTATTGCACCAAAAAAGAACAGCATGCATATTGCCCTATTGTGCAAAGTCATGGTTGCGTTGTGCTTGTCTTGCAAGCTTATTGAAGAGAGCAAATACTGTAGAAGAGTCGTATGTACGCTTGCGAACAATATATTTTATTTTATGTTTTGCCTAGTCTAACATAATTAGGCGCCGTTCATTCTAAAATGACTTAACAGTTCACGGATGGATCACAATGTACGTTTTTCCCAGCACTGTTCCAGATATAACTAGGAAAAGGTGACCATAAAAACAAATGAATATAATTTATTACATGGTAGAATTAACAATGGCAATTACGTCACAAGAATACTAACAGCCAAAATAAATTTAGTTCACCGAGAATGGTTAGACAGTGAGGTGTGACAAAATTAACCAGTAAGTAATTAAAATAATTTCAATAAAAGTAAATTTAAATAATGATTGGATAAATACAATGGAACATATAATAAAAAAAATTTTCTTAATTACAGTTATATAAAACGTTCAATAAAGTAAGGGATAACATGTTTTGGACAATATAATAACCACGTGGTTGACAAAATACAAATCAAAACTTAATAAATGAAATTCAAGAGTTATTAAATACATGACTAAATTGGACAAGCAACGTATAGTTGCAAATGAAAAACATATTTAAAAAAACCAAATTTGAATCACAGGGACTCTCTTGAATTCTATAAAAAAGTTTCAACAATTATATAGTAGCAATTATATTCATAGGTAAGCTAAATTGTGGACATTAGAATACTTATGCTGTAATAAATTAATAAAGGTTTTAAATGCATATTGTAAAAATGATTGTTACGTTTTGCAGAATTTCAAAAAACCCCCGAAGAGGACACGTGAAGGTGTCGAAACGTAGGGTGTACAATTTTAATGTAATAGTTTGAAACTTATAAAAAAAATATTTTGAACGTGAAGGCTGTTTAAAGGTTCATGAAAATCTCCAATAATTAAAAATTCAAATACAGCCTATACAAAATCAAGGAGCTTATTTTATTTTATGTTTTGCCTAGTCTAACATAATTAGGCGCCGCTCATTTTAAAATGACTTAACGGTTTACGGATGGATCATAATGTACGTTTTTCCCAGCACTGTTCCAGATATAACTAGGAAAAGGTGACCAATGTTGTCCAAATACTTTGGATAAAATTAGCACATTCCCCTACATCAACAAGCCATAACAACAATCCTAACAGAATAATAACTATAATAACTACAATAACTGTGCCAGTAAAATCCAAATAGTTATGCAACATCAAATTTTATAATAGTTTTAAATTTTGCATACTTGTTAACTTATTTTCATCTAAATTCAAAATAATTTCTGATGTATCCAACTCAGATTTTAGTACATAAATAAAATATTAATAATTATCAAAGTGCGCTAAATTTTTATAGTGCTTCTGTGCAAAGTTAATTAATTTGTGTCCCATCTACAGTAATATTTTTTCTTTATAATTTTTGAACATTTTTGGATTTACTAGATCGGACAATTAGAAATTCAAATAAAACGTTTAATAAAAAATAATATTTGGAAATGATTTAAGCTTGAAAGCGTCCCTCATAACGATTGCAGATAAAATGCACAATAATTAAAACAACGGAAATAACATTACAATGGGAATGAGGAGGAGAGAATTGGGATTGAGAGATAAATAAAGTGGAAGTAATGATGAATACTGTATAATAGAAAAGCAACACAAACTGTCTGGACTTTTATACGAATATATAAAATGGTAGTGGGAGATTTAGAGTGAATAAGGAGAAAGGTTGTTGACGCGTTATGACTGCTGTATGAACTGTTGTAAGACTTTTCAAAAGACTGTTCCGTATGGCTAACGCAGCGGTATTTAAACAGATTCTCCCAATCTAGTCTAGCCTAAACTAGTGGAGTGAGACTGTCAATTTTCGTGTGTCTCTCTCTGTGTAGATCCCTCTCTTCAGATACTATTACAAACAACAAAAAAAACTTATTTTTAGATATTTTTTAATCATGTTTGGCCCAACACACTCTTTTAACGCTCCTATGGCCTATACCGATCTAGGTACTTTTTAGTAATCTATCAAGATATGAATTTAAAATAATTTGATTCCCACTGCACATGATTCTGCGTAACCAATGGAGTGTCAATTGCAAATGCGTTTACCTTGTTTCCAACCTAACAAGATGATAATGAGTGGAACGAAGGTTTAAGCATCTTTAAAAAATTTAATTAGATTGTTTCAAGCTGGTTGAGATGTCGAACGCCAATTGTGAACCAAACGCGAGCCAAGTCGCCAAGCGAAGCGAATGACAAAACAGTCAAGGGAATAAAAGTCGAAAACGTTCAACTATAAACAAATATTAATTAATAGTAAGCCAAACAAGTTCAACTATAAACAAATATTAATGACAAAGCGAATGACAAAACAGTCAAGGGAATAAAAGTCGAAAACGTTCAACTATAAACAAATATTAATTGATAGTAAGCCAAACAAGTTCAACTATAAACAAATATTAATGACAAAGCGAATGACAAAACAGTCAAGGGAATAAAAGTCGAAAACGTTCAACTATATACAAATATTAATTGATAGTAAGCCAAACAAGTTCAACTATAAACAAATATTAATGACAAAGCGAATGACAAAACAGTCAAGGGAATAAAAGTCGAAAACTTCAACTATAAACAAATATTAATTAATAGTAAGCCAAACAAGTTCAACTATAAACAAATATTAATGACAAAGCGAATGACAAAACAGTCAAGGGAATAAAAGTCGAAAACTTCAACTATAAACAAATATTAATTAATAGTAAGCAAAACAAGTTCAACTATAAACAAATATTAATGAATTGTAAACAAAATAGTTTTACCCAAAAAGAATGCTTATAATTATTGGTTTTTCCACAGAATACGGTGATGTCCTTGAGAATTTGCTCAAATGGATCGTTTACTCCTCGTCTCCACTTAAATTCAGCGAGTACGACTCCAAATGATGGCGAGAAGTTCCTCGATGTTTTTTATTTCTCCATTTTGCACTGCCTCAAAGTCGTTCGATTTTCTGAGTGTTTATACCAGTGTCGGGATCAACAAAATTGTACCTGTGATTGACTTTGAAATGCTGTAGACCAGCTTCTTCCATTTTAGTTGTGGAGTAGCCCTTCCAGGAATCGGAATTGACCCTTCTTCGATGTGATTTGTTATAGCATCTAACAGTACTGTTAAAGAACGGTTTGGAACTTTAACTAGAAAGCATTCGTCCGTTTCGCGGCAACCGCCACCAAATATATCCACTGTTGTGGAAGAATTCGACCAGCATTGTTCTTTCGTTTTGTAAATAAGCTCTTGTCTATGTCAATTATTTTTTCAGGACCACCGATTTTTTTGGGCTCACGTTCCGTTAATCCTTCTACACAAATTCTCTTAATTAGTTGTTCCAATCTACAATTGTATTATGATTCCTATCCAGTTGTTTTTCACAGCATTTGACTGATGTCATCTCTTCGCTCCAGCCGTAAATAAATCTCAAATATGTTAAAAAACTCAATCTGGACGATTCGAACCATGTACCATTGCGAATGCTCTACTTCGTGCGGCATGTTGAAAGATTGCACCGCCAACGTACTCCGTCACAAAAAGACAGTTTCATTTCATGATTCTGATCGCATGTTGCATTCTTTGCGAATATACCTTTCTCTTGAAAAAAAGTGACTGCATCTTCTTCAGTTCTGGCTAAATCCCAAATTTTCATCTTTTTTTAAAACAAAAATTAAGGTGGAAGAAAAAAAGGAAAACGTGCTTTGTTTTGAATGAATTCAGAGAATAGAGTAACATGGCCCCAAACGAACATTCCCCTTATGGTTATAAGAAATTTGGCGGAATTCTACATTATTTGGCGCCTTTTCGCTTGCGCCCAGCTAACGGAAATGTACCCCGATCTATTCGGTTTTTCCCCTGATCCCCACTTATAACCCCCATTGGTGCGCGTTCGAAAAAAATACCCAATGTTGCTCAACTTCAAGAGAGCTCGAATTAATCTTCTATTTTTTTATTTATTTTTATATTGTTTTTGAAAAATTAACAATTTTAGTAATCTATCAAGATATGAATTTAAAATAATTTGATTCCCACTGCACATGATTCTGCGTAACCAATGGAGTGTCAATGCAAATGCGTTTACCTTGTTTCCAACCTAACAAGATGATAATGAGTGGAATGAAGGTTTAAGCATCTTTAAACAATTTAATTAGACTCTTTCAACCTGGTTGAGATGTCGAACGCCAAATGGGTGTACAGTAACGTAAACATTTAGAACGAGGCATTGAAATAAGTTGCGAGAATTACCTTTGTTGTCGCCATAAGTTGCGACCATTTTCTCATAAGAGTAAGAGCATGAAAATAAAATAGCGATCCAATTATTTTAGAGTTTGATCGGCTAAGTGATTTGGGGGGGGTCCAAGAGGGTACGGAGGCGAATTCCCGCCCCTTAAAAGATAGGACCGTAAAGAACCTTACTGAAGGACCGTAAAGAAATTAAAAATTCATTATAAGTAGTTCCCGCAACGTGCATTACTATACTGAAAGGACCACCATAAGTACATTTTTTCGAAATTCCTTTTGCAAGAATATTAATTGAACGTGTAGCGGCTGTATTAGCTTCAATAATAGCCCTTAGTGGCAAATTCATTAAACAATTTACAGAAGGCTATACCCAAATAGTTAAATGGATTTACCAACTCTACTTTAACATGATCATAAAAAAATATTTTTGTTTGAACCCCTACCTAAACCAAATTTTATGATTTTAGTTTTTTGAATATTAACGGTATATAGGTAGTTGAAAATGTGGCTGGGTCCGCAATGCTGGATAACATCCATTATTTTATTCGTCGTAGCATGCATATTAGATTTATTCCTGTCCGGCTTCAGATATTCATCCATCGTCAGAGCAAATTCACCAAGTTTGTGTAGAGAGTTCACTTCAACTAAATGTTTCTGTAGACTCACACTTGTTGGTTGTATGTATGTGGGAAGGTTATAAGGTTATGTTACTAAATGTGTGTGTTTCATGATAAAGTGAAATTATTTACACAATTTAAATTGAATTTAAAGTGAAATTATTATAATTATTTACACAATTTATAATAATTTCACTTTATCATGAAACACACACATTTAGTAACATAACCTTATAACCTTCCCACATACATACAACCAACAAGTGTGAGTCTACAGAAACATTTAGTTGAAGTGAACACTCTACACAAACTTGGTGAATTTGCTCTGACGATGGATGAATATCCGAAGCCGGTTAGGAATAAATCTAATATGCATGCTATGACGGATAAAATAATGGAAGTATATAGGTAGAGGTTAATTTTACAAAATCTAGTAAACATATAATGGCAAGTCTATTCTAAATTAGAAATCACGTTGTTCTTATCTCACGTGTGCTTCATGAATTTTAATTATTTTTTTAAAAAAAAAAAGTAATGTGCAAAGAAATACGCTTAAACCTATCTAATAAACACATAAATATGAAATCTGAGAAACACGCAAATCATATAAATATAAGAAGATATCGGCTGTCACTAAATTTATACAAATAAACTCTTTAATTGCAGAAATAATAAATGAAAAAATATAGCATTGTATAAGTTCGAACTTGTTTTTCCTTGTACTTGGTGTAAGTGATTATGTTAGCATCAATTCCATAATGTATAAAAATGAAATAATTTCGAAGGGTACTGTTGACATTGCCCTAAAAATCCTGTCCGCTCCTTTTATTACTTCATGTTCCCTACACGTATATCGATCTCAATATTTGTCGTGATTGATTCCGCAGAGCTGGAAAGCATCAGAGATATTTTCCATGATAGACTGCCTTCTTTTTGTGGTCATCTTTCGCTTTCGGACGTTCGCCCGAACGATCATTAGGTTTTTATCAAACACTAGTGAAACACTAGTGTATCAACTAAATTTGCTCTGTGCTAATCTCTATGTTAATCATACTGTTTTGACAAAAACATCGTGATGATGGGCGAACGCTCGAAATCGGTCGATGACCACAAAAAGAAGCAGACTATCACGGTAAATATCACTGATCTTAATATTGAAAATTTGAAACTTTTCAGTTATATTGACAGAAATGATATTGTTAATACAACTTTTTTGTGTCTATTTTATTAATTAACTATATAAATATTTATACTTACCATTGTTATTACTGAAATTTGGAGCAATAGAAAAATGTTTAACTATAATTTAAAATTAAAAAAAAAATATATAGAAAACTAATTAATTTAAAGCAAACTATAATTTAACATAGGTATCTTTTTCAATTGTTTACATCATCTGTTGTTATTAAAAAACGCAAAAATCTTGGTATTTTTTTTGTCAGGTACCTACTTTTAGATATTTGCCAATTTCTTTAACTTTTCTCTTTATATAACATTCAAATAAAACTTTTATAATCAACCGACCAGATAAAGAAAATTTTTGCTAACAATTCATTTCTTTGTTGAATAAATACAATCAACAAGCCAACAATTTTGGTGTGTAACAACAGAAACATTACGTTAATGTTAACTCTCTACATAAAAATTAATAAATTTGCTCTGATGATGGATGAAAATCCGTAACTGGTCAGGAATATGAGTAATATGCAATGCTACGTCGGATAAGATATCAGATTGACTTTCTTTTCTTTTTTTTTTTTATTTTTTAATTAAATGAATCAAATGGAATCTATACAAGTTAGTTTCTGATAAAATTTATATTCAATCTTATAACGATCATTTGCTGCTGACGGATCATATACATATAAGGGGGAATTCAGTTCTAATTTTTATTTTTATTTTTTTTTAAATCAAGTTGTACTTTTACCAAGCTTCATGAAAATTTTTAATGATTTTTAATTAACTTAAAAAGAAAAATGTAAAAAACAAGAATTAATAAAAAAGAAAAATTAATAAGGTGCAATCATTAAAATCCATTCTATTTTAAGATTTCGGGTAAATTAAAAAAATTCTGGTGATAAACACACTTTCTCTTACTGTAATTAATATCATGAAATATTTTCGTTCACTTCAGTTGAATGAGCAAAAAAAAAAAAACCTTTATTAGAAATACTAATTAAGATTGGCCAGACAAAAATCTTGAATTCATTACAGCAAAGTTTAAAGCCCCCAAAAACATACAGTTTTCCTGGAAAAATGCTTCAAATAAAAGTTTTTAATCATTTATGTGTGTAATAGTGCATGAAGTTTAAAAAAAAAAAAAACTAATCTGGTGTGAAACACTCACACAACTTTCTCTTACTCCAGTTCTCAAAATTATATTTGACAAATTTTATAGTTTGTGTACCTAATTTAATAAAAATTCATCGAAAACTGAAAAAAACTGTTCAGTAAAAGCGCACTTCGCGATTTACTAATTTTCTTGAAACTCCGAATTTTGGCCATCTATTTATTTATAATTAAGGTTGTTTGGATGATCGGATTGTATAATCTTTGTATTGTATAATCATCCAATTATACTTTATCAACTATTATAGCACTTTAGAGAAAAACATAACCCCACCCCTCCCATAAAACTGCCCTTAAATGAATTTTATCAGAGAAATGTTTCAAATAAAAGTTGTAGATCTTCGTATTACTTATACACTATACTGAAGAGACCACCATAAGTAGTGTAGGTTATAGGGGTTGTTTCAAGAAAATCGTTGGAGCCATTTTTTTAGAAAATCGCAAAAAAATGAAAAAGTTATTTAGTAAAGTGGTAAGTAAAGTAATCGCAATTCCAGGCATCCGATATTTTTCAAACTCGGAATTTTTTAACAACATATTTAACTCTAATTAACATTATTTAGATGATAGAACTGTCTAATAAACTGAAATAACACTTTAGCTAAAAAATCTAACCCCACCCCTCCCCAAAAAGTGCCCTTAAATGAATTTTCCGGGAAAAATGTTTCAAATAAATGTTGTAGCTCTTTGTATGTGTGGTTGGTATACTAGGTTTGAAGAAAATCGTCCGAGCCATTTTTGAGAAAATTGCAAAAACGTAAAAAAAAAAAAAAACTTGTAAGTGGTACTCCGGTTGTGGAACTTTGACAGATAACGTACTGTCAGATCCCTAAATGGTGATATCTAAACGGAATATCAAGTTTCAATTTTCTATGGTTTATCGTTTTTGAGCTATGCTGTTCAAATATACACACAAACACACACACACACAACACCGGGAGACCATTTGCTAAAACCACTTTTTTGGACTCAGGGGACCTCAAAACGGATATTTCCGAGAAAACTCGATATCGAAAATTTGACACGATTGCACTAATTACTAGGAGTAAGAGAAAGTAAAAATCGTTTGTACCATTTTCAAGTAAGTGTGAATAACTGAAAAGTCAATTTGCCCATCCATACTTTTTGACCATAATCACATTATCACATGTTGTGGCGGTACCAAAACGGAATATCAATTATGTGTGTAATTGAACTTCCTTAGATATATTGTTTTTAAGATGTTTTATTCATAAACAACACATAGATATTTATTAAAAGACTTACCATTCAATAAAAACATTATTTTAAACTGCTCCATCTCAAAACACAGATTTCCGAAGGAAACTCAATTTTGACAATCTTTTGACACGATCTCATTACTTCCTCTTGCAACAAGAGACAGTAACAAGAACCCCATTTAAACTTCACCTTCTTAACATTATATGGATAATTAAACAAAAAAAAAAAAAAATTAACATATAATAGTAATAGATGGTGGAATTCTTCGGTTAAGTCCATAAAATAAAATAGAGACTTAGTTTGCCAACGTTTCGGCATTTAATTAATCGCCATATTCAGGGCTACAAAGATTTAAAACTTAGGTTTTAGTACAACTGAAGAAGTTGTAGTATAAAATATATAATAAGATGCGACTTAAGAAAGTTGGTTTCATACATTATTGTTTCTCGTTTTTTATAATTACAATTGTAGCGGAATCAATTGTCGTGATTCCAGAGGTATGAAGTTACATGTCTTGAAGAGGGATTTATTAGGCGGAAGTTAGTTTAGAGAATTACTAACACTAAATTATAAAAATAGAATATATTTTAACAATAATTTGAATGAGCCTAATGGTAACTACAATTAATATGATTTGATAAAGTAAATAAATAATTTTAAGAGTTAAATAACAAATAATTTAAAATGATTATAATAAATAAACTAATATGCACAACTATGAAAATAATTATAAGATAAACCTTGTATAGGTGACTCACTCGGAACTCAAGTATAACTGCTGCTGTAAAATGATACTGATATAATGATGTGACTACTTGTATAATGATGAATGATATAATTGATAATGATATAATGATCCCCTCTTCAGTGGGACGAACGTTTATATTAGTCTTACTCACACACTGTCACACACTGTCAAGTGTGTAAGTTCTCACCTTGGTTAGGTCGGCGACCAGTGATTCAAGTCAGTGGCCAGATTTGGTCGCCCATCGGCGACTTTCAAAGACCAGGTGGCTTCTGTTCAGTAGACAGGCTTTATCGGTGCTTTCTTTGATACCTTTGTACTGAAAAGGCAGCAGCCGGCTGTGGGGCCACTAGTTATAAATTATTCTTTCCTTTTGTTATATTTTGTGAAGGCTTTGACAGTGCTTTGACTTGCTTTGTCATTACACAATCATACAAATGTATACTGTACACCACTTTATAAAAACGGGAAACAACAATAATGAGGTATGTAACCAACTTCTTTACGTCACATCTTATTATATATTTTACACAACAACTTCTTCAGTTGTACTAAAACCTATGTTTTATATCTTTGCAGCTCTGAAGATTGCGAGTAATTAAATCGCCGAAACGTTGGCAAACTAAGTCTCTATTTAACCGACCTAACCGAAGAATTCCACCACCTCACCGCAATAAGTCAAGGAAAAAACAAATATAATAATAATATTCAATTTAGGGAAGAGATTAGCTCAGAGAGAGCGCGCTGGACTAGCAACGCGAAGATCCCGGATTTGAATTCATTTTCTTTTCCTAGGAGTCTCTACAGCTCTCTCTGTCCGGTGATGGGCATTGTTGTCTGTAACGGGAGAACACTGTCCGGAGGCCGACAGTGAACTGAGAAGGCTCCGGGCCACAGATGATTGAGGCTCTTAAATAAATAAATAATATTCAATTTCCGCTTTCTTTTATATCATAAAACATTCCATTTTAATTGTAATCAATATAATATATTTCATTAACTCTTTATTTTTATAAAGAGGGTTCAAAGAAAATGTTCATCTAATAATAGTTCAGTTTCATTAAGAGAAAAATTCAAGTGGAATCAAGACGTACCTTACAAAAAATGCAAATGCTTGACTTCATCTCTTTCAAAAATCACATAACAGTTCTGGATGTATGAATAATAATATTAATTACATCTTTGGGCTAAATATTTCTCTATATCTGAAGCTGGCTGTGGCTCCTTAAATTTAGCGCCTTAGGCAACCTACCTTATGCGTATATTGCACGGGCAGAATATATTTATTGGCTTTGTAGGTCGTATCTATTGGTTGACCTTTTTAGGCATGTTTGGGCATCAATAGAAACTCAATGGGGGAAAAAAGTAGTGTAGGATAATATAAAAATAAAAAGAAGAAATTAGTGATAGCCTGCTAGACTACTATGCGGAGGTGTTCAGATTTCAATCCCGGCCACGCTGCCCTTAGATTTTCTCGTCCTAGGAGCCTTTACAGCTCACTGTGTTGTCAATAACGAGATAAGCTGCCTGGAGATCGTTTTAAAGTTTATTCCTTATTCAGTCAATATATTTTTGTATTTTTGTTTTGCTTCCAACCATAGGGCTTGTTTTATCCCTTCCTCTTAAATCAGTGTTTTTCCAGCCAGGTAAGATAGTTTCTAAGGTTTAAATAATATTTTATTTAAGTTTAGTTACATAAAGTATTAATTATTTTCTATTTTTCTTATTCTAAATTTTTTGTTTAAATAAATATTTTAATCAATGATTGGTATTTTTTTTTACGTCCGTGCACCCATGTTTGGAGATGTCACCAAAACAAATAGAAAGGCAACCTTTTCCTCTGTGCTTGTGTGTGTGTATGTTCATCTCTCTCTTGGTAGCACGTAGTTCTAGCTTTCATCATTAAACAAAGTACTTTACATGTATTAGACCAGCAATTGGCACGCATTTCATTTATTGTAAAGCGCCACAACTTATTATTTTAGTACTTACTCAAAAATAAAAAGTTAATTTTATTTAACTTATTTTAATATTATGATGACATATTATAATAATCTTATTTTACACATGTTTTTTAGTGCATATGATTTAAGTAAATTTATTTCCAAAATCTGAAATTCAAACAAAACAAAAAAGTAATTAATAATTGTAGAATATGAATGTGGTTGGGTCCGCAATACAGGACAACATCTATGATGATTTTATCCGTCCATAGCATGTTACTTTCATTTTTGTTTTGGTCCCGACCGGTTTCGGATTTTCATCGATTGTCAGAGTGAGATTTTCAATATCATTTCTTCTAGAGATATGACTAAGTTATCTCTTTTGCATTATTCTTTTGTTTGTTATGACTTGTTAAAGTATTCTTCTGGACTTCCTACTGAAATAACCGTTGCTATGGAAAATTCGTCTTGCAATTACTAGCTGCAAATTTATTATTCCTCAAGTTGTTCCTACTTCAAATTGAGCTACTTCAACAGACGTGATACCAGAATTATTATTTTTTTTTTTTTACAGTTTTCATTACTTGGTTTTATTTCGATCTTTTGTTTTACTTGGGCGGACGCCTAATTTTCGGCTCACTTTCAAAATTATTTCTGTTTTTATAATTTTTCATCAGAGTCTGCATACTCGCGTGACTTCTTTGAATAATGTCCGCGTGTTTTGCGAAATGAAAATTTATTGTCATTATGTTGACTGCTTTAATAAAGGCTTTGAATAAAGCCTTGCTCGAGCTGTAAGTTAGTGGGTGAATGTAAGACTTGGCCTTGCTCAATGAAGCAGAGTAAAGCTCTACTGGATATATGTAGGAGTGGGAGGACTTGAACTATATTCTCTCACTGAGTAGGATACAATTGAGAGTAGGTGCATTGACTGGACACTCTTGGGCAACCAGTGACTTATACAAAATAGATAGGACCTCTAGTCCTTTGTTTCAGAATTGTGACTGTGGGAGTCAGGGAAACGGTGTACTGTGACTTTCTAGGTCAGTGACCCAGTTTCACTAATACGAGGTTACACATATTTGGCAGGGTTACCAACCCTCACAAGGGAATGCTTGGGGTGTTGGAGATTAAAGATATGTAAAGATATTATAGTCAGACTGGTAGATTGCTTCTTATGCTTCTTAGGAGCGTTTTCTTTGAAGGGAGAGGTAATAAGTAAGCTTATATCTTGCGCCTTCGGACATCCATTGTTAATAATAATTTAACTTAATTATTAATTTGCGGTACGAAATTGGAATTTCCTTAACCCTAACTAATAGAGATTAGAAGAAGAAGAAATAGTGTTTATTTAACTAGAAAAAATATACAAAATAAATCTCTCTTTGTCTCTCTCTCTCTTGTAAACAAAATAAAGATTTCGATGTTCCAAAAACAACAAGAAGATTTTACATTAACCTTTCCATTAAAGTTTACATATTATTGTGTAAATGAGTAAGAAATAAAATGGGCAAATTACCAAGAAAAAGAAAAAGAAGAAACAAGAAACAAAACATTGACCTCTATGAAAGATAATTAAGAAATTATATCGGAATAATTTAAAAAAGAGACAATATTCATCTTAATTGCATAAGGACGCTTATCTACTTGGTCTTGGACCGTCAGCAGGGGCGTCTCACAATTTATACAGTACAATAAATACAGGTACCAGTTAACAACAAATTTCAATTTCTGCCAGAATCCACTTTATGCCAATGTTACTATGTTTTAGTTTATTTGCATTTTATTATTATGGGCCAACATATATCCATCCAACCACATACCAGATTATTATTATTATTATTATTATTTTTTTTGGTTATCTACTGCTTATTATTATTTAAGTTCTTTATTTATATATTTATGAACACTAAATGAGACCATTGCGTAGCCGGTAAGCCGCCAAACAATAGTTTGCTATTTTATGCCAATCTCCTCCCCCATTGAGATATAATATTAACTCCCGTCGCGACAACAATTTTTTATTGAGATATTTTATGCATAGATCTGTATAGGCTGGGCAAATGGCAACAAAATGGATCATGTCCTCCGGCTCTCCTGCATCACATAAAAAGCACATTCTCTCTCCCCCCCAGGCACAATCTACTGTTTAACTTCAGCAGGTCACCTCTCAGTCTCATTATCATCTTAACTATTTGCAGCGGGGTGCCGTCAACCAAATAACTGTTCTCGCGGAGTTCCCAATTTAGCTCCGGGTACCAGTCAGAAAAGCTGGAGTACAGTAATTGACTTAAAAAGTGGTTTTTTAATTTTTGTAATTCGCAGCTTCTAATTTGGTTTACAGTATTCTTCCAGCACTTAGTATTACACATATTATCCAGTGAAAGATTTTCCCCAATACCATGAGTAGCAATGAGACTGTTAATTTCCCTAAACCAATAAATGTTATGTTTTATAACTTCAGTGGCTAACACCTTCGGCAGTCTATAATTTGGCATATTCAAAGCTTTTAGGATATAGTTATAATGCAGTTTGAGCGTGTGCAAATAAAGGGGCATTAATTTATGTTCAGTATTTATAAACGCGTTAGGCGTATATTGCGGCAGACCAAATAGCTTTTTGACAAAAAACCTTAACAGTTTTTCAACCTGATCGAATTTCTCCCCATCCCAAACCTGAGCGCCATAGCACACAGCAGAACGGGTGACTGCGTTGAAGACCTGGAACTTAGCCGTGTAATTAACCTCGCTATTTGATATAAATTGGTGCCATATGGTATTCAGGCCAATTTTAGCTTTATCAACTTTACTTGTCAGATGGTGAGTAAAGGAGAGTTTAGGGGTTAATATGACTCCTAGATACTTGTAATGGTTGACCACCTCAATGTTATCATTACCAAAACGCCAACATTCACGCTTCGCAGGCCTACCTCCATTACGAAAAACTAATATTTTCGATTTCGACAAATTTACTTTCAGATTCCATTTTTCGGTGTACTCTTTAAAATCGTTAATCATTGCCTGTAGGGAGAGGGGATTCGAAGCGAGCAGGACCAGGTCATCCGCGTAGGCGAGGATTTTAATTTTATTGTTACCCACAATAACTCCTCCTCCCAGCTCTGCATCAATATCGTTCAAGAATATCAAGAAGAGTATAGGGCTCAACATACATCCCTGCCTTATGCCACTCCTAATAAAGATTAATCTAAGAGAATAATCAATCATCTTTAGGCAAATTTATACAAATTTATAAATATTAAGAATTAGCCAAAACAGTAAATATGGAATCTATCTATTGTGTATGTAGAATTTTGTTCTGGTATGGGCCTTGATATTTTCATTTACAATCAATGGAACACAACAGAGAACCATTATGTCTCACATTATTTGTGTTTAGAAATTATAGTTAAATACATTTTATTAATATATTTTACTCCCCCCTTATATCTATCGAAAAAAATCTCAAAATATTGTGGTATATATAAACTATTCGACACTACATATTGAAACCAATTTCTATAAACTTTTTTTTTTTGGACTAGGGGATCTCAAAACTTATATTCCCGGTGATAAAATGATAAGCGAAAGTAATAACAAAAATTATTTATATCTAACCTTTTTTTTTGTAGCAAGGCCCTTATTTATATATATTACATAAATTTTATTAAAAAAAAAAAAAAAATGAAAAAATTAACGAGACACTTTTTGAAATTGCTTCTAAGTTGTTTCCTTGGTTAGGATAATTCACTACATCTTACCACTTGAAATTGTTCCAATAAACCATGGTTCTCCGCCCTCTTTCTAGCATGCAGCCTCTGGTTCTCTCATTTTCATCTTCTCTTACAGTATCTTAAGGTCTTTAATCATGATTTCATTTAACTCTCTTCAAGTTTTCCCAACAGACTAAGTCGTTTCCATGGCAGCGATTTTTTAATGAGGCAATATCATTTAAGTTGAGGATGGTTACTGTAGCGGAGACGTGACGAGAGAGCCAGAGAGAGAGAGAGAGAGTGAGAGAATACCTTACGGAAGCTGTAAAGAGTAGTAGTCGTAGCCTTAGTAGTAGTAGCAGTATAGCAGAGTTTCTCAAGATCTACCAAGAAAATGGTTTGGTAAGGTAGTAAGTAAGTGGGATGAGCAAAACTCCACTCTGTAGAGAATTGACTCATAAATTAGGGTCGGGAAAAGGGCCGGACACAGATTAGATGGAACCAAGTGAATTTGCTAAATCCAGTTTTCTTATCAGTTTCCTCACTAACAGTATTCTTATTTATATATACACAAAATAAGTGACTTTCTATATTCTTTATTCACCACTCTCTCATTTTGATCAAAAAAAAAAAAAAAAAAAAATCGGTGTTATGTATCTGTCAATTTCCAAACTCGTTAAATAAATAAACAAAAATTGAAGCGAACGTGACAACGAGTTTCCGTTTGAAGAGATGAGTTACTTTTATATATATATAATAAAATTAATAAGTGTACTTTCTTTATTAATAAATAAATGAAGTTGCTTTTATTTTTTATAAATGGAATATATGTGAACCATTAAACAATTTTTCCCATTACTTTTCTCAAATAGATTTTTCTTTTCTTAGAATTACTATCATGACATATGTGTTATTGCTTCAAATCCCGATCCTGTTTCCGCATCCCGTGCACTACAAACCCATATCATCTCTCTACAAGACTGGCTTACCAGGTGGAGAATAAAGGTCAATCCCACTAAAAGCAAATGCATATCCTTCACTCTCCGTCGCGCTACTCTCCCGCCCATCCTTCTTCATGGGGCCATAATACCGACAGTCGACAAAGTCCGATATTTAGGACTTTATCTAGACAAAAGACTCACTTGGAATCCGCATACACGATTAAAAAGACTTGAACTAAACAGACGTTACAAACTTCTCTCGGGACTACTTGACCGACGCTCTAAACTTTCCCTTGAAAACAAAAGTCTTGCCTACAACACTATTATAAAGCCCCTCTGGACATACGGATGCGAGGTCTGGGGTTAGACCAAGCATTCCTACTCCTATTGCATTCAAGCTTTTCAATCCAAAACCCTCAGAAGAATTACGAATGCCCCGTTCTATGTTTCCAACCTAACCCTTCACACTGACCTAGAAATCTCTTTTGTCCATGGTTCATACGTACATAAAATTACGTTACAAGAAAATCCATGACCTCACATCCAACCATTTTAACCCTTTAGTCCAACAACTCTCTTCTCTTTCTCTTCCACACACCCTTCCAGAAGACTGAAACGCCACTAGCCGCGCGACCATCTAATTTCTTGTTAGAATTTTTTAGTAATAATTAGGGATTACCTCTACTGGGAGGCATCTCCTAACAAGACATTCACGCCCTGCCATATGACTACAATTATATTCACTTATAGTCTGTATAGCTGTGGATTTCTTAATTTAAAAAAAAAATAGAATTACTAGGACATACTTAATTAGTAATTAAGATAAACTAAAATAATTAATACAATGATTAATATAAAATTAGGATATTACCGGTTATTTATACAAATGGCAATAGAAAATTATTTGGTTAGATGAGTGCTATGACTAGGTAGAGCTCTCTAGTTACCATTAGGAATCTATACGCTAACAGAGCTCACCTGCTGTTATAAAAGGTTTTATCTGTGCAATAACCATAGAGTGTTAAGGCTCCCGCAAATAGTTAAAAAAACATTCGCCGTGAAGCCTTAGGAATTACGAGCTGTTCACTTGGTCAAAAATGGACTGTATTAGAAAATAATGAAAAAAATTAATAATTAATGAACTTGAACTTTCACAGAATCACAATTCATTTAATTGGGTTTCAATATTTAACACTCATGTAATAATATAGAATAATATAAATTGTAATATTTACTTATAAGAAGAGAAGAGAACGAATTATGAAATATTGAAATGAATTTTACATTATCGGTACAAATTTATACGATGACGTTATTACTTTATTTTCCGGATCCAATTCGAAGCCCTTATATTTCAATATTCTAAAGTTGGGTACCTTGTTGCTTGTGCCCGCCGGCATATACGAAATTACATTTGCCTGTAGAATAAGTTGCTGGAAGAGTATAAAGCGACTGGGCGCTTGGAGCGGATTGGCGCTAAATGGGCGACTGGGCGTCCTAGTGACGGAAATATTTTCTGATGGGCGGTAAGATCTCAAAGAGAACGAAATGAATCGAGTAATGATATATATGTATATATATATAATAACAAATAAATATATCGGCCAGTTGGTGAACCATCAGTACGGGGAGAGGGGGTCGTGCCCGCCCTCGAAAAGGCGGGGCGTGAAATCTCCGACTGGTTGGAGTGAGCACGACCGCTTCAGTCGTATTCTTGCTGATAGTATTCTTGGGTATCCTGAATAGATATTGTAGACTGAAAATGAATCATGGGTAACTAAGAATCTTAAGGTGACATGAAATCGGAATTGCTCTTCTCATATTGGTGTCTTTTTTCTGAATCGTTGGTTTCACTTTATTGACCAAAATCAAAAACAGATTTGGTACTATCCTAAAGAAATTTCTGTAGCTATTTGGATCTTCCAAGGATAACTCCCTACAAATATTATTGCTGGCACCGAGTACATAACGCCTCTTTACCCAGTCCCGAACCCAAACAAACCTCTTTTTTCGTTTATTCCAGGTTTTCAAATGATTTCTCAACTCATGAATTAATATTTCACAAACAACTTCCACAGCCTCGCGTTCAGCCATGATTAACAACGAGCGAGAAACGTTCGACCGACGAGAGCACCATGTGAACTGTAAAAGATCGTGAGTTCTTCAGTTGAATAAGCAAGTCGTAAACGCATGCTCAGACCAAATAGTGCTCTCGCCCGCTTCACTACTCCATGTAAATCCACCTTTAGACAGTACAGCTTGGCTAAGACTGTCTATCGCTCCCCTCAACTTCACACGTCCAAAGTCCTCTTGTTTGATATAGTATCGTGTAGTAGTGGGGGATAGTTTATTTTATATTAAACTTAAAATTTAAAATTATTATTTATTTAAATTAATAAAGGCTTTAATACTTAGTGGTAACATTCGCAGTGATAACCATAAGGATTCACCTGATCAGAGAAAGGGATTACATCCTTATAAGAAAATGTCACAGTACAGCGGAATATCTACAACTAAAACGATTATTAATATTATTCCAGGACCTCACAATTATAATGGCAGATCCTTACCAAACACTGTTGCAACCCTTCAAAATCCTCTTATATCTCTGCAAAACAAAATGAAAAAGAACAAACCGGTCTGTAGAATGGACATCTGATGCCTACAATCTTTAAGACTCTGTATGACCATTTACAACAAGCCATATTAAAGCACTGTATTCTATGTATGTAAAGGATCTGATATAGGAAGCAGGAGGAGGTGAATGTGAATGTGCCAATGCTAATTTCACAGGCAATATTTTGCTCATTCCAGAGAGGCCCACTACTTTGCAGAACTTTCAGAAAGATCCAGCAGATACTTGCTCAAGAATTTACTCTCGGGAATTTCTAGAACATAAGTTACTGACCATACCTAGAAGGATTCTTATCAGGAAAACGTTATGGATAATCTCAGTCCAATGACTGATACAACGTAGAATAGTTGAAAGGAGAATATTGGGTCCCAACTTTCCCTAAGAAGGTCAAATAGAAGTGGGCAAAAACAAGAGTACACTCGGTTAACTGGCAATTAATAAAATTTTGGATTCACCGGCTTATGAATTACTTCTTGCGTATTTTGATAAAAGTACAGAGTTCAGTTCTTAATAATAGTTTCATTATTCGACTATGTCGCGTATTTAAGACCCCCGAAAATTTACTTACATTACTTGGATTTCCTGTGGCAGTTGGTTTTATGGCCGCCAGGCAGATTGTACTATTCATTCGTAAGTTATTAACCCTGTATCTTTTAAATTATGTGTTTATAATCTCTGATCATTTGTTTAAGTGTGTAGTATTTACTTTATTTTGGTTGAAACTCTACAAGGCTTTTATTCGAGCCTAGTTCAGCACTATTTGCATTACTTCAGCCAATCAAATCAGTCCATTGACGTGCGAACACTTTTTTTTCTGTCCGCCAAGCTAGGGTCACTTTTTCTCTCTCGCTATTGTCGTTATTGCACTAATTACTCCCGATATACACTACTTCTTATGCGTAGTGTTATCAGTTATTTATGCGTTTTATAGCGGAAACAGCTCACAACTACCAACAAATACCTATTACAGTTGTACAATTTTGACGCCGATTCTAGACTCTATTCTGCTGAATCATGATTTTACTAAGTTGGACTGTTTGGCTACCTTAAACCAGTTTTCAGCCAATTTAGTCTCGCAACACAGATTGGTACTGGTGAGGATTCCTCTTTTGGGTAATCTAGCTCTTATTCTGTATTTCTTTATTATTATTTATTATTATATACTCCACCTTACCCACATATTCAAGTGTTGCTGTTTAACCATTTACATCATGGCAAGGGTTTTTTGTTTCGAGTAGTTAAATACGGGAACTTGACTACTAACAGGTTCTTCACTTGCTACAAGGCTAAAACCAGGTAATTACACCAGGTATATTATTATATTTCGTAAATACCTTTCATTTAATATTTTGTTATTCTATTGAGCACCCTTTATTTGTGCCAGTGTTTTAAACTTTCTAAACAGTTTTCAGCTAATCTCACCCGTACCCACTTATTTGGGTATTTTACTGCTTCAGTTTCTTATAACCACTTTAAGCTGATAAGCTTGAGATTTTTGCTTACTAATCACGCATGCTCAATAAGAACTAAGCACCTGTTTTATACGAAAAATAGCTGTACAGCCTGGTACGTCGACAAATCACTGCAGACGCGTAGCATCTTTTGCACCATTTGAATAATTTCACTTTACCTATTCAATTATGTTTCTATTCAACACCAGTTTCGTTGTATACTCAATCCTTCACTGTGAAGGCTTATCCATACGTTGACCCGCTCAATTTCCTTCCATTATGTGGCCATTTACTTACCACTTTTCTCAGTTATAACTGTTTCGCTAATTTTATTTATTCTTCATTATTCGGGTTATTCCTGATAGTCCTTCGAGCTGGAAATTGACACCTGATTTCATGGAAACGGCATGGGACTTGCTGTCCACTTGGCGTGAAAGCTCGAGCGTGTATTTAAAATACTTGCTGTGTTTCCTCCATGACGATGCTATCTTAATTGCTTCCAATTGGGCTACAGATAGCACAAACCTATTCTACTCTAAGCTCTGTGCGTTTAAAACATTATTGAATTGTGGACGTTGGTGATTCAGGATCTCAAGAGTTTATTTGTTTATTATTTCTTGATGGTGTTTTTTGGTACCCTCCAGGTCATCCTCAGCTACTCATTTATTTTTGAATGTTAACCTTTCAACACAGATTATAATAATAATAGTCATGGCATACCAGGCTCCAGAAATGATCAAAGTGGCTCCAGCCAGCCGCCATCTTCACAAAGGATGGCAGGAAGAAAGGATAATGACATATCAGGGTCATAGCAATGTCAAAGTGGCTCCAGCCAGCCGCCATCTTCACAAAAAGATGGCAGGAAGAAAGGATAATTTATAACTAGTGGCCCAGCCGACCGCTGTCTTCAAGACAAGGGCCGCGGTCAAACAAAAACCCCTTCAATACAAGGGTCAATACATTACATCAAAGACAAGCATCGATAAAGCTGGCCACTGACCTAAATCACTGGTCACCGAACTAACCAAGGTCGAGAGATGTCTTAGTATGAGTACTTACTTACACACTTGACAGTGTGTGAGTAAGATAATATAAACTTCGCCCAGTGTGTGAGTAAGACTAATATAAACTTCGCCCACTGAAGGAGGGGATCAGTATATCAGTATCACGATCATTATATCATTAGATTACATCATTATATCATTACAGTTCGAGAGCGCGTCCCTATCCAAGGTTTAACTTCTAATTATTTTCATAGTTGTGCATATTAGTTTATTTATTTTAATCATATTAAATTATTTGTTATTTAACTTTTTAAATTATTTAATTATTTTTGTCATTTCGTGTTAATTGTTACCAAACCACACATTCAAATTATTGTTAAAAATATAGTCAATTTTTATAAATTCAGTGTTAGTAATTCAAGCAAAAGCTCTCTAAAAATATCTAAACTAACTTCCGCCTAATAAATCCCTCTTCAAAACATCTAACTTCATACCTCTGGAATCACGACAATTGATTCCACTACATGGATAATCTATTCTTAATTTTATTATTAATATATCATTAATGAAATAATTATCCAATAATATGTAATAATATAAACATATATTGACTTATTTGTGTACAAATAAGAAGCATATATAATAATAATAATAATAATTATCACTGTGTATAATGTCAAATAAATAACACATATATTCACAGATGCTTTATCTAGTGGAAAACTTCTACATAGAGAGTGCGCGCTCTCCTTACTATTATAACTAATACAGACTTTATCCAACCCCTTAGGAATCCAATTCCCGTAGAATAGGGTTAACTACTTAGATCAAGATTAACTATGCTATCTTGTTGCCTTTAGTATCAAACCTTGGCTAGACGCCCCCTCTCCCTGCTACCTTTGTTAGAATCAGATTCAGAATAGTTACTACGGAAGTTAGCTTCCAACTAAAAACACATCAACGTTCTATTAATGACTTTTACTATTGCTTAAGTCTAATCAAATAATACAATACTGGTTTGCTTTGTTACTTTTCATTCTATTTTTTTTTTTTTTTAAATTCTAAAAAATGTATAGAAAAATAATTAATTACATAGAAATTATTTTTCTCAAAACTAAATTATTATATATATTGAAATTATTAAAGGTTAAACCAAATCCAAAGTGATATTTTGACTTTCTCTTACTCCTAGTAAGAGGAAGTATTTGTAATCGTGTCAAATTTTCATCGGAAATATCCGAGTCCAAAAAAGTGGTTTTTAGCAAATGGTCTGTGTGTGTGTGTGTGTTTCCTCAATAACGAAAAACCGTAGAAAGTTGAAACTTAATATTCCGTTAGGTATCACCATAGGATCTGATAATACGTTATTTGACAATATTCCTTAACCGGAAGTACACTTTGCAAGTTTTTTTTTTTTTTTTTTTTACTTTTTTGATTTTTTCTCAAAATGGCTCCGACGATTTTCTTCAAACTTGGAGATTACTAAACCGGAAGTGCTCCTTTAGTGAACAGTTTTTTTCAATTTCGAAGAATTTCTTTAAATTTGATATACAAACTATAAAATTTTTCAATTATAATTTTGAGAACTGTGGAGTAAGAGAAAGTTGTGTGAGTGTTTCACACCAGATTTTTTTCACTTTCTCTTACTCCTATGGTAAAAGGAAGTATTGTCCTCTGAGTCCACAAAAGTGGTTTTTATTTTTTTAAATATATTTTGAGTTTGTTTCACAACAAAACTGTAGTTAATGTAGGTCTACAGTTTCGATTAATTTAATAATCCACATTAAACAAGCTTACTGTCTATGTTTCTTTCAGTAGAAATCATAAATTTACAATAGATTGATAAGCTTTAGAAGCAAAAGTTGAATTTTCATTATAAAACTCTCTGCACGTGCTGCTTAGTGGTGGACGCGCATTATAAAGAAACAATCCATTTATTTGTGTATCTGTAAGATCCAGAGTCGCTGTAGAATGTCTGTGCGCTTTTGATTATACCGAGATTTTGAACAATAACCAGAATAATTTCATTGAACTTTGCTAAGATTAATCATTACTTCTAGATTCAGTTGCATGGATATTTGTTCTGGATAAAGCATAGACGATTTTTTTTTTTTAACGTTTATTTATCATTTTTGTGTTTTGTTAAGTATGACCTAATTTAAGTATTGAAATTCGGGTAATATTATATTGTTATAATCCATTTCAAATTACTAGACAGTTTTCAAAATAAGAAAAAGTTAATACTACATTAAGTTTAACCTATTTTTATTGAAATAATTCTAAAAATTAACAGGGAGTTTTACATATTATAACAAGTACAATTAAAAATTCAATTACATATATTGTACAATAATGTACATTTATTAATGAGCGATTTTTTCGTTACTGTATCTTCATTACTATATGCTATTTTATACCTGGTTTCATATTTTATCGTCCTCATGCCTTGGTCTAGTAGCTAGCGCACTCGCTAGCTTTTGTGCGAGAATTCAGGGTTCGATTCCCGTGAGGGTGTGATGGATGCCAGAAATATAAAAATATATTTAATTTGAAATAATCAAAAGTATCAAGAATATTGTAACATTCGCTGGCAAGGGACTATTCAGGTAGAAGACTACCACTATCTTTTAGAGTTCATGAACCTTGTTAGCATTGTCTACCCCTTCTTGTCACAGGGGAAGATTTGAACGAACAATTAGAAGACATTCCTTCAAGTTAGTCTGAGCTAGACATTTCACCAGAACACTTCAGGATTGTGCCAGTTATAAGTTAAAACATAAGAGTTTATTCCAACTAATTTCATTAAATTAATAAGCATATTGCTGTGTTAGTGAATAGCATTTAAATATCTTAAAAGAAAATATTTAATTTAATCTACCAGTGTTTTCTTAATTATTCTTATTACTTCTCTCTCTTAAAACATACAAACACAGGAACTTTACAAAACCGCTCACGCCACAAGCTACCACTACACTACAACACATCACACCAATAACATTTCAAGGGCGAAGTTGGTGGCTGATCCAGCATTGTGATAAAAAATGGGAGTGCTACACTTAGTAGCACCCTAGGTAGTGAACGCCGGAACTAAACGGCGTGGGAACTGCGGCGTGCTTACCACACACCTCCCATTCAAATCGCCATCAGACAAGCGTTGGCCCTTCATGGGCTCTTGCACCATAGATTTTTTTTTTGTTTCATATTTTGCCTTTTTTAGTAATTATAAACGCCAACATAGATTCATAACAATTGTCTTATTTCTTGATAAAATTCATTTCGCAAGCATATATGTACCAGAAAAGTTGATAATAAAAAATCTGGAAAACTTCAGAATAAAGCGGGAATTTTTGCTTTTAATACGTTGCGGAAAAAAAAAAAAATTAACTGCGCACTTAAAACAATGATACTGTTATTTTTCCAATATAGACTGTAATTATTAAGTGGACTATAAAATAATTTTCTGAACAAAAAAAATATAAATTCTCTAAATTATTATACCAAATGAATACAATGTACTTTAAAATACAAATATCTCATCAAGTTACATAACCATAAAACTGACAAAAGCAGAAAAAATTCAAAACCAGACGGACGCTTGAATTTGATCACTGTGATGCAAATACAAAATTTGCTAAAAAAGTTTGTAAATTATACTTGTTGGTTCCGCAAAGCATCAGAGATATTTTCCATGATAGCTTGTTTCTTTTTGTGTTGATCGACCGGTTTCAGGCTTCGCCCATCATCAGTATCTTTTTTGTCAAAACTGTGTGATAACGTAGACTATTTGCACACAACAAATTTAGTTAATACGCTGAGTGGGAAACAATACAGTAGCAAATTTATAGTTTACATTTTATTTTATTTATTTAAATGAATCTCAATATTCAATTTATATTATTGCTAACTGTCAAAAGAACTCCTTCATTAGAAGAAATCTCCCCTTGCAACATCTTAAAATCAAATTTCTCGACAGAGTGCTCATAATAAAAGATAAAGTTTTTTCCTCCTGAAAATTCTTGCAACTGAAATGATTCAGAAGAAACTGTTTTGGTTTAAACACTGGCTTTCAATGGCACGTGATTTTTCCAGTGACCTAGCTTGCACTGTGCAATGTGAATTAATTAGGTAGTTGTATTTAAGGAATTTAATAAAGAATAATTTCTGCATCGATTGTTGAAAGGGGTTATATTGAAATTAATTTTGTTTTGGAAATTCGAACAATCTAATATGGTAATTATTAATTTGTACAAGAACATAATATCGTGAAAAGTCGTCGATTCTGTAGGTATATTCAGTTTATTTTAAAGACTTTCATGGTTAATATCATTTATTTTTGGTAAGTACAGATAAGAAAACTGTACAGTAAAGAAACAAACTCGACAAAACAAGGTACACTAATTTCAAAATATTTTTATCACCAACATTTTGTAAATTCAAAATACAAAATGAAAAATCTGTTAGTTTTTTGACCGAAAACTGAAAAACCTGAAAATGGATAAAACAGTTTTGGGAAATGTGAGGTTTAAAATAAAAGCAATCAGACGTAAGATGATGGAAAATAACATTAACAATTAATTAATCAAAGTAAAAAAAATTGATTCCCCCTTATGAGATAATATGCGGAAACACTGGATGCTGATAGGCTAAAAATCTGCTAAAAATTGAAAATCTTGTAAAATGTGTGTGAAGACCAATTTACATCAACATTTTTCAATTGATTAGTAATAATAATTTTAAGTAAATATAACCATATTGCTTTCTGCTTCAGTTCAAATCGCTTAACAAATATCATATATAATTTTGTTAAGGCTTTTTTTTTTAATTGTCAAAAAGCGTCATAAATAGACATAATCGTCGTTGGGCATAATTATGTACCTTCGATTGAGTGTGCTTTTGAACCGTTAGAGACTTTCACCCTTGCTCTACACTTCAAATACTGCCTCAGAACCCTAGCTCTTGACAATCATCGCCTCCCGAAAATTGTTGCAGCTGAAATTATTCAGAAGAAACTGTTTTGGTTTAAACACTGGCTTTCGATGGCGCGCGATTTTTCCAGCGACCTATCTTGCACTCTTAATGATCATGATAAATGGAGTGATCAACTTTCGAACTTACTTAATAAAATTAGATCAGTTCGCATAGAAGAGTCATTTTGTCGTGCAGGGAATTCTGAGCGCTTTTTTTTGTATAAAATTTTAATTACTGACCATAAGTCATTTGTAACATCGTCCCTATTTAATAACCTCAGATTCTCAGAGATAGCTGCTTGTTGAAACTAAGAGCAGAACTGTTATACCTAAATTATACCCATTGGTTGGAGAAAGATTCCGAACGAGAAATGTGTCCTCTCTCTCTCTAACTGCCAAATACCGGAGGATTTGTTTCATTTCTTGGCAGAATGTCCTGCATTATTTGGATGTGTGGCTCCTCCATCTCGGAAAATGTTCACTTTCCGGAGGAGAAATTATTGTTTACCTAACTGGACAACGGCCTTGTCATCCTTTAATTGCTTATGCTCGCTACGCTTGGAGAGTTAGGCACGTCAGGATCTCAGATTCTTTAAGTTAGTTTTTCAGTTTTTTATTGAAATTTATAAAACAAGCTTTGATTTATTTAACCATTAGTTGTGTTAATACTTTTATTTACTTTGCTATCTTATTCCACTTCTATTTTAGTTTAGTGTAATTCTTGATGTTTTTCATCATTTTCCTTTTTTTATTATTTTTTGTTTTTCTGTCAGACTGCTCTTTGCCATGCTTCTGTACTCAAGTATTCTATCATCTACTGTATTATTTTTAAAATAAAGTACTTATGGGAGTAGATGTGTATAGTAATGAATAAAACTTAAATTTTTTTATGCCTTTTTTAATAAATTTTCATAATTAAAATATTTCTATTAATTTTTAATGAAACTCTTTAATTAGTTGGCAAGAAAAAAAAAATTAAAAAATATACAACCCATTGATTTATTTCTTTTTTAGCATTCAAGGTTGTAAAAACAAAGATGATCCTTTTCATTAAGAAGTATTATCGTTTCTACCATTACGCTACATACTGTTTAATGCTAGCAGTGCGTCAAATTTTAATTAAGGCAATTCTTTGAATGTGTCAATAATAATTAAGAAACTTAACATTCTCTTTATTACTTCATCTTCTTTAAATATTTCTTTTACTTTTTTTTTCTGACATCATTTTCTTTGCCACTAACGATAAGTGAGTTGTTATGGTTTACTTATTGTTTATCTTTACTTTTAACTCTTTTTCTTTATCGTTACAATCAAACGCTTCCAACATGTTCCACTTCTTACTCTTACACATTCTTTTTTGTCATTCCTTATGTTTTGAGATTTTATTTTTATATTTCAATGCTGTAACAAAGACTAAGAAAAAAATATATAGATGAATGGGCAAAGGAGTTGCAGAAAGAAATGTTAGAAAGGGAATTTGTACATTCTAAAAAAAACAAACAAAAATGATGGAGTGTTTTGCTCGTTAGTAGAGCATTGTGTATTGGAGTAAAGGATTTTCGAACGACGCGCATAACTTTGTGTGTATTTTGTAGAATGCGTGACTTATGTTGTTCACTGAGTTCAAGACTTGCCAGATTAATACGCACAGAATAAAGGGGGTTCTACTATTCAAAAAGCACACGCTAGCATACGTTTATAATTCAGTTGGTGTTCTTATGTTGGTATATATATTTGGATAAGTGTTGTTATGGGTGAATATGAAGGAATTAATTGAACCAAAACGCACTTACAACAAGTGAAGGAATAAAGTAGAATTAAAGCTGTAGTGCTTGAAATTCTAATGAAGTACTGAGTGAGTTTACGAGTTACTAGTAATTAGCTATTCTTAGTGAAACAAAAAAAATAAAATTAATAGGTCTTATTAATTATAAGCACAGATTATTTTTATAGTTTTCCTCCACTTAAATTATTCTTAAGAATCACATTCTTAGTACTCAATTAGTAAAGTTATTACTGGATTTTATTAAGATGAATCAACGACATGGGACAAGATGCATTCAAAAAGGACAAGTTTGCTTCCAGAAGAATCGTAATTGCCACAATCTAATTAAACGCTAAGAAACGCGTGCCACTCGGAACTCTGGGAATAATACTAGTAGAAAGTATTCTAACTGAAAATGGAGAACCAGCACTGCAAGTTAGAGGGGACATCCTGATGTGGAACTATGTGTCAAGGTTGTTGCTGTTAAAAAGTCATGTCTCCTATGAAGTCAATTACAATCCTCAATTTGAACATTTATACGCTAGGACAAATATAAACACTTTACCATTGGGCATACGTTTTAACAATTTCTGATTGCTAAACAGTACGAAAATACGAACAGTACGAAACTTGGACACTGAATGGGCTTAAGTTTGACGGCACACTAGTTAAATATATTAAAAGTAAAACTCCGAACTACGTATACAAAACGCTTCTACAAGGCTCCTACTGCTTAATTATAAAAATTATATTACAATATTCACCGACGGGTTTAAGGCGATAAATGGAGTAGGAGCTTTCGTCATGAACGAGAGGCTGTACAACTTCCCATTAAGCAATATCTAAGCACATCTACAGACGAGTTAATCGCTATATACAAAGCCCTAGAACATATTCGGAACTACAATGAACCTAAGAAATATATTATTTGCTCCGATTCAAGGAGCTCACTGGAAATGATAGGCGATCGGGACTCCAGTAGTTTATTAATTCAGTGCATACATACACTCTTAGAACTCTGCCTACTTTATTTGGATTCCCGGTCATCTGAGGATAAGAAACAACGAATCTTTCTCATAGACTCTACAAAATGGGTGCGGCCTGAGCCCCATTAAGTAGAGATGTCTCCTTACACCAAAGTGTTCAGTAAGGGATCCAACAAGATGCCTGAGAGAGCTCCGTGACAAAAACAGCAACATCTCACTAATGGCCTTGTCCGAACCCCAGATGAGCATTTTGGACGCCGAAAAGCAACTGAGCTCATCCATAAGGATGAATGCTGTGAAGCTATCCATGTCTGGAAGCCACGCCAATACTACATGTGCCAGAAGACACGCCAATAGCAGCTACAAAAGTGGCATCAATGATTTGTAGAGACGAACGGGTCCTGGCAGGTTTTTCTAAAAAAAAGAAATCTTTTCAACTGGGAAAAGGAATGGCAATCACTGTAGCTGTCAAATAAACTAAGAATATCAAGGCTACCACAAAGAAATGGTCAACCTCAAATCGAGAATCTCGGCCAAAAGAAGTTGTCCTAGCGAGAATGAGACTCGGCCACACCATGTTGACACACAGCTACATATTCCGAAGAGAACCTCAGCCGGTATGCAGCGCTCGCAATACGACATTAACGGTCCCTCATATTCTATTGGAATGTTCGAAATATGTAAACGCGCGGCGAAAGGTAAATTTACCGACCAGTCTTGCAGATGTATTAGGAGACAATGAGGGCAATGTCAATTAGACTTTTGAATATCTTAGGGAGGTTCATCTATTTCATTTGTTGTGTAACTAGCTATACATACGTATGTGTTTAGTTGTTTGCTGGTGTCTTGTGTATAAGTATTTATTTTATAAGTGATATAAGGGAGTAGAGGAATATGATTAGACCTAAATTTTGGGTTTGCTGTAGAAATTGTTAGACTGGTGGGTATGGATGTGCATCCCGGATGAGTCTTTACGAAACAGGTGCAAAGGACCATAGCTGTTGTGCACCTTAGAAAAATCCAGAAAATAAAACGCTAAGAATAAACTAGTATTGAGTTCAGGATTCAAAACGAAATTGGTATTTAAAATTTATTGATTTCGAAAATATCTTTGATTTAGTGAATTATAAGTTTTAAGTTCTCCCTACAAATGTTTGAAATGTGAAAGAGATAGGAAAAAAAGAGTTCAAAAGTACTTGATAAGACACTTCTGGAAGACCTTCACTTCCCCTACATCTTCATCTTTCCTACGCTTTAGTTTCTATGATATTCAAACTACGAGCTATCTGAGAAGAAGTGATTAGCTCAGAATTAATGTCATAAAATACTGAAAAAAAGGACGTGAACTATAATATTGATACGAGATCTGAAGGTGGCTGAAGGTGGTGCCTAAGGAGATATGAGCAAAGAATCAAAAACGCTGATATGGTCTTTGTTCATTTGCCTACTATTTTAAAAAAATATAGGAATCCACCACAAAACATTTTTTTACATGTTTTAATAAGAATTTTAAAGTGCTTTCCTTGGACTCTTGCATAACCGCTCTTTTATTTACCCGAGGGTCGGCCTCATTCCACTGCGACCCTACAATAAGAGGTCTATTGAGGATCCCATAAAATAATAGCACATCCCTCACGTCCTTCGCTCACTTAATCAGGCCTAGCAAAGCTGACAGTGGCTCCGTCATGAAGCTCACGCCTTCGGGATTGCTTGTCCTCAGTTGAAGAAACTTTGTCCTCCCCAGACCGGCACCCTCACACCGGGGCTTGTGTACCGGGGTTTCTTCCTCGGCTTTGCAGAATCGGCATATCGCGTTATCTGCAAGTAGTAATTGGAGCATGCGCCTATTCAGCCTACAATGCCCTATTAGTTGATCCACTATTAGCTTTATATCCCTACGGCTATGACTCAGTAGATCCCTGGTAAATTTAGGCAAATGTCTCTTAATAAAGAGTTTTGCCTGCCTCTTTTCTCTCCCACCAATGCAGACGCTGTATTTCTATCCGACCCTTTTGTTTTCGAGCATTCTTACAGTATCAGGTTACCCTCTAGGGAAGACTGGTCAAGATTGGGTCCGCCTGGGGTGATACCTGATAATTACTTCCGGTGTTACACGGACGGTTCCAGAATGGAGGATAGGCTGAGTTGCGGTCTATTTTGAGTCCGGAGATCATTTGGCATTACCTCTTGGTGAATGGACCACAGTGTTCCAGACTGAGGTTTATGCTATTCTTTGCTGTATCTTGGATGAGAGGGTATGTACACTAACTTAAAAGGTCTTCTCGGTTTGTATCTGTTCGGACAGCCAAGCTGTGCTGAAGGCGCTGAATTCATGTGTCTTCACTTCCAGGTTGGTGTTAGAATGTTCTAAAATACTGGAAGAACTTTCTTCTCTGAAGGATCCGCTTCTAGCCTGGGTGCCAGGTCACATGGGAATGTTTGGGAATGAGGAGATGGATAAGTTTGCCAAATTAGGCGCCTCTCTTCCTTTCATTGGTCCTGAGCCTACTGTTAGCATGTCTTCTGGCACATGTCTATCAGGCTTCCAGACATGGACATCTTCACAGCATTCATTCTTATGGATGAGCTCAGTTGGTTTTCGGTAGTCCAAAATGCTTATCGGGGGTCCGGACAAGGCTATTAGTGAGACGTTGCTGTGTTTTTCACGGAGCTCTCTCTGGCATCTTGTTGGATCCCTTACTGAACATTGTGGTTTAAGGAGACATCTGTACATAATGGAGCTCATGCCGGACCCATTTTGTAGAGTCTACGAGACAGAGGAGGAAACCCCCATTCATCTTATGACTGATTGTGTCTGGATTGTGAGCAAATTAGGTTTAGGACCTTTGCTCGGAATTGGATGCCTGTGGAAGTGCTTAGGCTATTTCCCGTTAAGGTTATTATCCGAATTATTCGGACTGCGGTGAATCTTAGATGGATTAGATCCGGGACTGAATATTAGTTGTTGTTTTTTTTTGGGGTAGCTATATAGATAGAGAAAAAGATTAGCTAGCAAATCCAGTCATCATCAAATGAAGTTTATAGAAAGATCCTCATTACTAGCTAGCCAGCAAACAAGAAATGTGGAGCTATAGTCACCCTCCCAAGAAAAACCCAGTAGTGTTGCGAGCTCGTTTTTCTCTCTTGTTTAACATTCTTGTCCCGCGTACTTGAAGTAGATGATTTGTAATTAGCTATTCCAAACAGATCACAATACTGTAGTTTTTTTTTTTTTTTGTTATTATCATTTCTAGAAAAAAAGATGGAACTTAATAGAAAATGTACACAAATATTATAAAATTATCTCTAAAAATCTTGTTGAAATCTTTTAACGTGAAAAGTTATTCGACTTTTATAGATCGTAAAAAAAAAGCTCTGTTTACGGACATTTCCCATCTGATAAATGTTTAAACTTAAATTAACCTAGTTAAGTTGAAGACGTTACTCTGGTCCTCTAGTAATACAGCTTACTGGGTACGCTTGTTTCACCATGAAATATAATGCTTACACTGTTTAACTTTGAAAATAAAAAACTAACTTCTCTGTTTTTAACTTGTGGAAAATTTATAACAACATTTTGGTGTACTGCTATTTTTTGTTTTTAAATATATATATATATATTTTTTTTAAGACGTTTATTTTGTCCAAAAACTATACAGTTTTTTATATAATTTAATTTTAAATTCCTGCCTATTATAATTTATTGCTTTTTCTAGTTATCTTTTATAATTTATTTAGATTCAGTAATAAAATTTTAACTTAAATATTATACTCTCTTATTATATATATATATATATATATTTTTCGGCTTAACAATAAATATCATATGCCGCTACCCAATACATTTTCCCGCCAAAAATCTCTGCCTTCCCAGTCACCATGCAGTATCATTCCCTCCTGCACATCTTCTGGCCATCTTTTCCTTGGTCGGCCTCTCTTTTGTCTCTCCTCTGGAGTATATAAGTATATCCTTTTCGGCCACCTGACATCGTCCATTCTCATTAGGTGTCCGAACCACATCAATCTCTTTTGGTCAATTTTTTCCAGGATATTATGCTGTACATTAACCCGCTGTCTGATCACAGAGTTAGATATATGCTCCATCCTGGAAATGCCGCAGCTTCTTCTCCAGAAGTCCATCTCCAAAGCTAACAATCTCTTTCCCCGCTTTTTTCCTAATGGTCCAAGCTTCGTAAAGAGTAGCGCCCCGAAAGCATCATATATTCTTCTTTTTGTCTCCATATGCACACTTTATTCCACATCACGGAGTTAAGAATGCTAATTAACTTTTTTCCTTGGGCAATTTTATGGGACATATTCCTGTCAAGTGTACCTTTTTCATCAATAAAAACTCCCAAGTATTTGAATTGGTCACTCCTAGATAATATCCAGTCATTAATGAAGAGTGAAGTCGTAGATGCATTGAATGCCATAAACATTGAATGTTTTCTGTTTGCTAATTTCTAAACCCCATACGGAGTACACTTCTAACAGCTTCCTCAACATATATTCAAGATCCTCTTCATCGGAGGCTATTACCAGTTGATCATCAGCAAACTGTAAGTTATAGAAAACATGGTCCCCTATCTTTACTCCCATGCCTTCACACTTCCTCTTCCACTCTTTAAGGGCCTCATCCACATGTATGTTAAAGAGTTGTTGTGGTGGTTGGTTCCGCAGAGCTGGAAAGCA
>JAAEAF010014950.1:20461-33592 GCA_011037195.1 Triatoma infestans | reverse complement strand
CCAACCAGCTTCCGAGAGGTCTTATTCGCATCAACGAACGCACGCTTCCGTACCGCTTCATTCACCAGTCACCTTTCTCGCGACTTCCTTTCATACACACCCATACACAAACATATTTACACATATACACTTCCTCCTTTATACCCTTTTACGCTTCCTAGCGTCTTTCACAGCTTCTCCAGCTCAACATACGCTTCTCATTCATCATAACCGCATCTTCAAGGTACGCGAATTAAAGCTTTATTTCGTTTGATAACTTTCATAATTGCGTGCTTCATTAAGCCCTCTAACGCTGCTGAGTTCACGCCTATGCGTGTACGAACACTGTAGGCCTATTATTTTGATTTAAAACAGTTTTTCAGAGGGGTACCTTCTATTTATTCTACTAGGTAAAAAAAAAAAAATTCTGGTTTATAATTTAGAAAATGGCAGTAAAAGAAAGTATTTTCCTTGAATGACACTTTTCTCTGTAATCGATAACAATAACCCCACGCTGAAATTTAAACCAAGAGAATAAGTTAGTAACGATTTACACTAAAATATACTTTAATGCCGGGAATTGTAGAGTTCAGCGGACACTATAGCACTTAGTGGAATAACTTTCTGACTTAGTCACAATATCTTCTAACTTGGATAATAATTTCCTTTTGGGAAATAGCAATTTAGTAAAATGATTTAGTATTAGTGTTTTCTGGCTGAATATTGATTGAAATACTAAAGAAAATTTCAGAACTTATTTCAATGTGCTTAGATTATAAACCTACATAACTTAAATTTGTTTCAACACTTTTTAAATAAAAGGTATTTTTTTTTTTTTTTATAAATTCTTTTATATGCTTTTGGGAACATACAACATATCATTTTTAAAAAAACCTTTTACCTCTTCTACATAAATTTCTAAATAATTTATGAGCAAAAGAAAATAATTAAAAATGCAGAATTTCAATAAAAATGAAATCTAGAAATAAAAAATCAAATTCTGACATCAAACAGAATTATATAATAATTTAAATGGAAAGAATATTAACGAAGTACTGTGACTGTTGACCCGGAAATGGGTTTAATTTTTAAAACGCCAGGTAATACGCTGATCAAGGACGCGAGAGGTTTAGATTGTACACGGTTCTTTTTCAGTAGTGAATATTGTAAGTATAGTGGAAGTAGCAATTGGGAAAAATAGTTTAGTGAATTTTGACAATATTCTAAGTGAAATAATTTTGGAAAATAAATAGTGAATTTACATTCAAAAATAGTGTATTTTAGAGTCAGGTACTATAATTTAAGGACACTAACAAACACAAACCTGATGATATCACGACCACGATGAAGCTAATACATTCTAGCCACAAAGGACGACGACTTGACACAATAGAATAACTCGAAATATATAAACACAAGACATACAAATTAATAAACGAACAGACAAAATTTGCCAGTGAACCATTATTCAAAACACTCCAACAATAAAGACGCAATTACCAGCACAAGTAGTATACATGGACCAAATAGTTCTTAATGTCAGATAGATTTAGTCTGCTAGTGATAATATATACATCTATATTTAAAATAAAAAAAAAGTATGCGTGCGTATTTGGATGATGTATAATAGTCCATAAAAAAGGTGTATTCTTGAATGGAATGCATAATAAAAAACTTTATTCTAAACAAACATATTTAGCTATACATGCTTGTGTGGATGGCGTATGTGAATGTTGTGAGAAAGGATGAAATAAGAGTGGAATGCATAATTATAAAAACTTAATTATAAGAAACCATATACATGCGTGCTGGATGACCTATGTGAATGTTGTGTGAATGCATATTGTGTGAAATATTGAGTGGAATGCATAATTATAAAAAACTTAATTATAAAAAAAACATATTTAGGTATACATGCGTGCGTGGATGTTGTGTGAAAAGTGAAATATTGACTGGAATGCATAATTATAAAAATCGCTTAATTTTAAATTATGTTAGTTTAAATCGTTATTTAATTCAATTTTTTATTTATTTTTATATATTTTATATTTTATTTTAATTGTTTAATTGTAAAGTAAATCTCCCTCCAATAACAGAGTTTAAAAACTAGACCCAGACGTGTTGTTTCCATTTTAAGGAAAATTTGCCCTTTAACAACCCAAACACGTGGTTTTTTCCTACCCAGTTACCATCACCATTCCCCGTTGACCTAGTTTAAGTTTAGTTTTAAATACAGTTAAAAACACCTGTCAGTGTGTAAACTGCATTTGCTCTGTGCAAATCTGTGTTATCACACTGTCTGAAAAAACGCATCCTGAAGATGGGTGAACACTCGAAATCGGTGGATGACCACAAAATGAAGCAGGCTATCACGCAAAATGTCTCTGATGCTTTCCAGCTCTGCGGAACCAACCACCACAACCACAGTGTTTTCTTATTTATTTCTTAATACTTCCTATCTCTTTAAACATACACACAAGCCCTTCACAAAATTGCTCACGCCATAAGCTACTGCTACACAAACAATATTCTATCACGTCAACCATATTTCATACGACACAATGATGATTTTCTAAGAAAGCTCACAATTGAACTGGTTATGGGGGTCCCTGGAAGTTATAAAAACGGTCTTTTTGTTTCTGCACCCCACTAATAATAAATGAAAAAAAAACAACATAAGTTTGGAAAAACATAGCATAATTAACTATTGTGATTTTACAACTTTGTAAACAACTGATTACACTTTCAAACTTTTAAAAAGGGTGGCCAAAGCAGCTATAGTTTATAAATTCAGAGCAAAATTGAATTTTTGGAAGTAATTAATTGCGAAATAAACGTTTCAGCAGTCCGCAGAGAGAGGTTGTCGACCCATTCACGGATAAAACAACTGTAAAAGCAGCACCCAAACTGAATCAAGAAAGAACCTCAAGTGTTAGGACTATTTTGCCTGGCTCCCCGAATATCTTAAAAGCAAGCTAAGACAGTACGCTCACAATTTCGCTCTCCTGCGTATACATCTGTGAATAAAATAGTCAGCTTTGATTGGCTATTATAGTTTTGAGTATAGGTATATCGGAATATACGAATTTAAAATCAGTAGTAAAATTTAGAATAATCAAGATGTAGATAGGTAAGCCTCCAGTAAAATTTGTTTACAAAAATAAAACTAATAATAAATACAATTAAAAGATAACAATATTATTTAAAAAATAAATAAATAAATAAATAAAACATTTCATATACGTATCTTATTATTGAACACAGCACAAGTCAAGTATCTGTCATATTGGTTGTTTTCATTTTTGTATTTTATGTTCTTTCCCTTTATTACTTTAAAGGTAATAAAATGAGAATTTTGCACATGTTTTCCCCCCCTTTTTTTTTAACACCTTGAAGCGTTATGTAGAGTAAAGATATCACAGGAATTTGATGGCTTTGTGTGTGTGTGTGTGTGTGTGTGTGTGTGTGTGTGTTTTTGTTGTTGCTGTTGTTGTTACTAAAGAAAAGAAGATCTAGTGATGGGAAGTAAATATTTTAGTGATGTTGGTAAGATGATGGAGAAGGCAGAACGGATAAGATGTAACCTGTGAAGCTATCATATATAGTCTTCTCGGCTAAGGGCAAGAGAGGTCGCTACAACCAGTCATATAGGCCAAAAAGGAGGGAAGAATACTTGGTCTTGTTTTATATGCGCTTGGATTTTCATATCATTAAAGTTAGTCTGTTTTTATCAGTATTATATATTTTTTATGTATTTAGTGGAATGGGCGATCGTTATTATATAAATCTTTCTTTTTTTTTTTTCTTTTTTTTTAATATAAAAAATGCATCATAAAATAATCTTAGAACAGATTGTAAACATTAAAATAAATAAACGGATTACAATGTGTTCCCTCGTGGATGGATTCTTAATTGTAAAAAAATCTGGTGTAAAACACTCATATGACTTTCTTTTGCTCTCTCTCTCTCTCTATATATATATAGAGAGAGAGAGAGAGTGAGAGAGAAACCAGGAGTCATCAGCTTTTGTCAATCTATCGCATATTTTTATATCCCTGTTGATGGTGAAATCTCCTTACCGACTACCGTTGCCGCATTAGGTGAATTTCAGGCAAGTGCGTACTATTTTTTAGAGAGGTTTTGTTTAAATATATTTATTAAATTTATGGTTTTATTTGTTTAAATTTATGTGTAAAATTTGATATCTGGTATTTAATTTTTGTAAGTAACAAAAACAAGGTCTTTCTTTTCGCGATGATATGATTAACATAATAGAAACTTTTACTAAATATGAGGTTAGGGTAAGATATAAATAAATTAAAAAATTTCTCATGATTTTGGATATATGCAGGATTGTTTTTATTTGCCAGAGGTTTTTGGTATCCATCGATATCAAAATTATATTTGCGATTTCCTCAGGATAGTTTTAGTAACTTCCTGGCAAAATTATATCAGCCTCAGCAAAATTTGAATTGACCATTTTTCTTCAAATTTGAAATTCTAACAAAGCTTTCAATATAGGTGACGGTGATGGTGCAATATGAATTACAAAAAAAAAAAAAAAAAATTAATTTAATTGTGTTTATATCTTTAATGCAATTAAAATTTCAAAAACCATGTGGATTCCTTAGAAATGCATTATAATAAATGGAATTGCATGAATATAAAACTGTATAACAATGTATTTCTTATTAAACAGAGTATGGTACTGGGATGGTTGAATGTATCGTGTCTAGTTGATTCCAAACATAATCACTTAAGTGGTAACGTGAAGTTGGTGGAAGTAATCAGAAGAAATGTCTGTTCTTCACAACATGAAACTAGATCCCGTGCTCTATACGTTTTAGACAAGAATAGCTAGATTGTCTGTCCGCCCATATGTCCCCTGAGTGAACACATCTCATTGTGTCTCTAATACAACAGCTAATGATGTGGCCCACTATCCCACACAAACTGTATCCTATTGCATCCCACACTCTATGTCCAACATACAACCCCACGTAACTAGTATACTAGCTTACTAAATTGACTTCTTCACTTCTTATTCAGTTTAATCCAATTTATAAGCTAAACTCAACAAAATATCTCAACGAAAGATAAAAGATAATATAAAATATTATGACATTGAGCGCTTGGATCGTTGGGTCGCATTTATTGGAAAAAAAAGAAAAAATGAGAAAGTCTAAATATTGGTTCCGTTCAGTAACGTAATGCAGAAAAATCTGCTGTGAAGAATCATTCAAATTTCTCTTACTTATCAGTTATTACATTTGTTTTAAAGATACATTTTCCTCAAATTCGGCATTTTTACTAAAGTTTAGTTGCCCATAATATTAAATATGTGGTCAGGTTCGTTTGTTATTTGGACAAAGTTCGTTCTTGGTAGTCATCAAGATGAGGGCTACAATTTGACTAATAGGTATTGATTAATGGAAGGGCCACATTGCCGGAAATTTTTTTTTTTAGTTTTTTCCGGCTTTCTTCATAAAGACACCACAAATCGATTAACCATAAATGCAAATTTGTAATAGGTTTTTGAGGTTTCTTTGGGAGGGAGGGGGGAGGATTTTTTCGAAATCGACTATACAGTTTCTTGTAAACTTGGAATGGTAACTGCACACGTAAAACACTTTTACTTGAAATATTCCTCCCCTTCGCGCCCCCAAAATTAATTTAGATTGTTTTGTAGAATTTGTTGTGTTAAATTTCAAATGTTATATATGGGGTGGAGCGCCACGTATTCATGTTCGTCATCTGATGTAATTAGATCAAGTTGGTTTTTCATATTAACTTATATTATTATTAACAAAAAAAAAAAAGGGAGGGCTATTAAACTTCGTGCCATTTAAAGCCTCCATGGACCTACATGGTGAAATGTTATTGGTGTGGATGTGTTGTGGTAGCTTGTTGTGGCGTGAGCGGTTTTGTAAAGGGGGCTTGTAAGTATATATGTTTAAGAGAGAAGTATTAGTAATAATCAAGAGAGCACCACTGTTTTTAAAATAAATATATTATTCTCTAAGCAAATATAAATACTTTAATAAATCAGATGTTTATCTACAATAAAGGCAAATCACTATCACTGGCACTGAGTTTAAGAGAGTGATTCCTGAAGCAAGTGTTCTGACTTTGAAAGCAGAATGCTGACTGTCTTGAAGGAATGCCCTCTTTAACGGGGGATTTTCTCTTACAAAACAGTTGGCCAAGTAGCATTATTATTTCCCTAACGGATTCCTGAGCTTTTGCCTCTTTAGCAACAATGATCTTACATTATAGTACCTGACTCTAAAATACATTATTTTTGCCAAAATTATTTCATTTAAAATATTTTTCAAAACTATTTATTTTTGCATTTCTTCTTCCACTATACAATTGCTACTCCAAAGAAAAATAACAACTATCGGGTGCTGGAATTCATGAGTGCAATCACCGGTTTTACCCACCTTAGATTCATCATAGTTTGAACCAACCAGAACTCTAAAGGGAAACAGCCTAATTTCTTCCACAGACATCCTGTTCTGACCAAAGTTTCTGAATCTATGTTCCTCACAATTCAAATATGGAGTAATTCAATATTTTTGGTTGTGCTCTTTTGGGCAACAATTTTCTCCACTTTTCTATTTATTTTTGGCTTGATACTTCTCATCTAACATCTTCATATTATATAATTTGAGACAAATAGGTGAAATTTGAAGTTTGAAGAAAATTTGGCATTTTATATACCTATACGAGTAATATTGTATTTAAAAGGAAAGCCGGAATCAGTAGGATTTTTTGTAATTGTTTTTCTAAATCCTTTAATGTTTAATAATTTCTTTGGGCAATCCTTTATATTGATTTATTTTCATTTTTCCTTATAATAATATATATTACAACCTTCTACCTAAGAGGATGAGTTATAATATTTATAGGGATTGAAGAAACCATCCTGTAGTGACACACCACTAACGGATGAAGAAAATTATATTTACTGCATGTTACGCCGAAATGGTATTTTTACATTATTATTATCATTATTTGTATAATTATTCTGAAATTTATTATTTTCATTTTCCTTAAATAAATCATTGCTGTCATTGTGCCCAATCTGTTTGTAATACATAAAATGCTGAAAGTAAATAAATATATTATTATTATTATTAATTATTATTATTTATATATGTAATTAAGAAAAACGAAAATAAAAACAACAAAAAATGGTTGCCTGGAAAGAAAGGGGTTAAATTTTAAAGGATTTAGAATAATAATTAAAAAAAAAAAAAGTCTTAAACAGATTAATCAGCCGCCGCCACATTTAGGTTATTAAGAAAAGGGCAATAAGAATGCAATATTATTAATGATGCTTGATGACGTCACATTTAATAATATTTCATTTTAGAACAGTAAACAAGAGCTAATGATTTATTAATTAAATTATGATCAAACAATGAGATAACATACAGTTGATTGTTTATTTATTTTATTTTAACTAATGCTTGGTACTTGGGAAGGTATTGTTAATAGTTAAACTGCTCTATATTTGTGAATATTAGATGGAGGGCCCCGCTCTTGTAGAGTTAGGCTTTGCATGGCAACCATACTCTTGTTGTGCGAGACTCTGCATAGCTACATACTCTCTACATTTACAGCCTCCTTTAAGGCAGAACAGGCGGTCATTTAGGGGTTAATCGCCCTTCCATGCCATTTAAAATATTAACGTAGATGTTTCCATTATCGCTGTAAGTGTAATGGCTTGCACAACATATTTAGCCCATGATCTAAATTAATGCTGGAATACATATATATTTTTTTTTCACGCATCAATTTTTATTTTTATTTTTATTTTCTCTTACTACACTAAGAGAAAGGATTAAACAACATTGTGTGATATTTTTAGAAATTGAGAGTTACTAAAAAAAGGTTTTTTAGCAAATAGCCCGTGTGTGTGTGCGAGTGTTAACGAGACAAAAAGTAAAAAGTGACTGAACAAAATAAACACAAAAAATCGCATGAACTCGAATTTGATTTTCAGTTTGTGTGTAGCACTGTCACAGAACTGACACTAAAGTTTCGTTCTAAATCTGTCAGTATTGATAGATCGATTTTCAGTTTTTCTCGTGATTTTCCCGAAAATAGCTCCACCGTTTCTCTTTAAATGAAAATAAAATAAACTTGTTCTTCTGCACCGCCTTCGATGGTTATTTGACATTTTTTTCTCTATTTTTTGAAATAGCAAGGATTTTCTTTAGACTTGGATCACTAATGCACACACCCATATAATATGTAAACATACTCAATTGATAATTTATAATTTTTTGATGGAAAATGCGTTTTATTTCTGGTTTAAAAAATTGTAAATAACATTAATTATACAAAAGTATATTTAACAATAATTAAATATTTCATTTTGAAATATTAACCAATTAACAAGGCATCACAAAGCCGGTATTCCCCGATCGCCGAAGTACTGTTTGATAAATATCTTGCATGTTCTTGCGATGTTCTCCAACATGCCAAATAATTGAAGAAGAATATTTGCTATAACCGAAATATGACCTGAGCGCCACGTATTCATGTTTGTCATCTGATATAATCAGGGTTGGTTTTTCACATTAATTTATATTATTATTAACAAAAAAAAGCGGAGAGCTATCAAACCGCACGCCATTCAAAGCCCTCATGAATCTACATGGCTACCCTAAAGAAAAATAACAACTATTGGGTCTGGAACAAGAGTGCAAACACCGGTTTTATCCACCTAAGATTCATCATAGTTCGAACAAACCAGAACCCTAAAAGGAAACAGCCTAAGCTCTTCCACGAATATACTGTTCTGATCAAAGTTTCTGAAATTTTTGTTCCTACAAAAAGAGGTTTCACCCATTATGTAGAATTTTCTCCTTAAACCACAATGCCCACAGTAAGGGATCTCAACAGATGCCTGAGAGAGGTCCGTGAAAGTCACCACAACATCTCACTAATAGCTCTTAGAATTAGACTGCTGATATCCCACTGAGCTCATCCATCGGAATGAATGCTGTGAAACTATCCATGACTGGAAGCTTGACAGACATGTGTCTAACAGCAGGTTTGGGACCAATGAAAGGGAGAGAGGCGCCTAATTTGGCAAACCTATCTACCTCTTTCTTTTCCCGTGATTACCATATGACCTGGTGCCCAGACCAGAGTAAAGGATAACTCTTCTACTCTTTTGAAACATTTCAATAATAACTTAGAGGAGTAGACACAGAACTCAGTGCCTTCAATGCTGCCTGACTATCCTAGCAGATAGAAACCCCTTTTAAATTAGATTTAAGTATTGGCTCATCAAAGAATAGCATAAAGCTTGGCCTGGAAAACAGTGGCCTATTCACCAAGAGTCCCCGCCAATTGATATTCCGTGTCAAAATAGACCATGGTACCAGACCTTCCTTCCATTCTGGAATCATCCAAGTAATACTTGAAATAATTATTATTCATCACAGACCACTTAATTTTTATATTACTTGTTAAGTCTAGATTGTTTTTTTTTAATTTCTGACCTTTTTTTAAATAATTTTTTTTCTAATGGTGGTATTATAGTATCCCACACTAACGATTATCAGAAGTGTACAGAAGTATCCCATAGTAATGTAAAAGAAATAACTCAGTTCTTTTGTGTTTGATTTTTCAAAAAAAAAATCAGAATAAAAGAGATTTAAATGGTTATAGTTTAGCAGGAATTAAATTTCAATTGATTATTGCTTAATAAGTATTAAAAAAAATATATATATATATAATAAACTAAAATTATGGTATCTTGAAAATTGAAAGTAGGCTATTAATCTGAAGAAATTGGAGACATCTGGTGATGACCACAGTGTTTCCATTATTTAATAATTCTTCATTATGTTAATGAGCTGTATGAATTGAATATATTATACATAACTGATTTTTGAAATATTTTATTTAAAAGAAAAAGTAAATATAAAAATGTATTTAATAGATTTTTGTTGTTGTTAATCCATCTGAATATTGATCTTTTTCTGATTAAAAAGAAAAATAACCATTGCATCACAGAGTGACGTGTTCTGGAAAATTGTTATATTTGTTTATTTAACGTCACGCTTGTCCAAACACATTGAATACGGTTGATTATTATTTCAGCTGTAAACTTGGTCCCCCGTTTTATTTACACATGCCTATCGGCATGTAATTCCATGTAACGAGCTAAATATTTCAGAATAAAATGAATGGAGAAACTCTGTAAAAACCTGTATGGATCGCTCTCAGCTAGCCTCAATATTATACGATTGATTATTGAATAACCGAATTTTAGATCTTGTTATTTATTACTATTATTTGGTTATTCTTTTCAAAGGTAACGTCATTCAGTTATAATAAGTTTATATAATAATTATGAAGATTATGTGTGTATCTTTAATTTTATCGCTTTTTACTTTCTCTTACTCCTAGTAAGAGGAAGTATTGTAATCGTGTCAAATTTTAGATATTGAGTTTTCACCGGAAATATCCGTTTTGAGGGCTCCTGAGTCCAAAAATAGTTTTTTAGCAAATGGTCTGTGGTTGGTGTGTATGTGAACAGCATAAACCGTAGAAAGTTGAAACTTGATATTAAGTTAGGTATCACCATAGGATTCTGATGGGCGTTATCCGTCAAAATTCCTCAACGGAGTACCACTTTACTAGTTGTTTTTTTTTACGTTTTTGCAATTTTCTCAAAAATGGCTCCGAGATTTTCTTTAAACTTCCTATATCAACTACACATACATAGAGCTACAACTTTTATTTGAAACATTTCTCCAGGAAAATTCATTTAAGGGCACTTCCGTGGGGGGGGGGTTAGGTTTTCATCTTAACTGCTACTTCAGTTTATTAGACAATTCTGTCATCTAAATAATGTTAATTAGAATTAAATATGTTGTTGAAATTCCGAGTTTGAAATAAATCTGATATCCGGAAATGCATTTGTTTTAACACTTTACTAAATGATTTCTTTAGTTTTTCGCGATTTTCTAAAAATGGCTCCAACGATTTTCTTGAAACTTCGTATAAAACTAAAAATGCAAAGATCTACATCTTTTATTTAAGACATTTCCCTGGAAAAATTCATTTAAGGGCACTTTTTAGGGGAGGGGGGTTACAGCTTCCTCTAAAGTGGTATCCTAGTTGATTATACAATTCTATCACCCAAACAAAATTAATTAGAAATAAATAGATGGCCAAAATTCCAAGTTTCAAGAAAATTAGTAAGCCAGAAGTGCGCTTTTACTGAACAGCTTTTTCAGTTTTCGACGAATTTCGCTATATTTGGTACACAAACTATAACATTTGTCAATTTTATAATTTTGAGAACAGGAGTAAGAGAAAGTTGTGTGAGTGTTTCACACTAGATTTTTTCACTTCTTTTGGTTCCCGCCCCACATCTTTTTCTTACTTTGCCTTATGGGTACTATAAATGTAATAATACTATACCATGATTCATTAATAATACTCATAAATTGGACATTTAATTGAACTTTTCATTCAAGAAGAGAATATCACTTAGATAGGAGGTAATCACATAATCAAAAGGCTAAGTGGCAATCACGTAGAGTATTCTGAGAAATCGCCATTAAACAATTATTACCGTTACTTTCAAATGACTAAAATAAAAAAAAAATAAAAAAAATGACAGGTTTTCACAAACTTCTCCTATTTATAGCCATAATTCTAAAAATCTTTTGGCTGAAGCCTGATTAGAAACCTGAAGTTAATAAGAAACTCCAGAGTTAATTCAATAAATCCTTATGTTATATTAAAACTGCTTAAATCTATGAAACATGCTGGGTTCCAATATAAACATCCATTAAGACTAAGAACTAAAATTTCTCCCACAATAAACACTATTTAAATACCTATTTATAATAAAACCTTATTTACAATGTCGCATAAATTGAATCCTATTTACGGTGAAATAGGAAACTTTGATGCAACATACATACAGAGCGTCCCAAGGTATATGGACAACGACTTTTTATCGGAAACTAAGATAGCTACCTGTCCTGTAGTTTTTGTTAGAAATCACATTAATTTGCAAATTTGTTGTGGTGCTTCGAGAAGCGACGATACAGCACCAAATCAGTGTCACACGGGAGGTGTGGTTTTTATTAAGAAATAGATTCCTCATTTTCTGTAAGAAAAATTACTTGAACGGTTTTTTCTTTGAGCGTATTTTACAAGTTAGTATGAAAACATGATTCCTATAAGAAAATTTCAAATGATGAATTATAACGGTTTTTGTTGAATAAGAAGAAAAGCTATATTATTATAAATTTATCCTCATTAATTACAGATCTTGCTGGAACTGGCCTCCACTATTAGAGATGTATTTCTTTGGCCGTAAGGTACAATTGGCTGGAAAGAACGTGTCTATGCATCTCTAATGGTGGAGGCCAGTTCGAGCAAGATCTGTAATTAATGAGGAGTAAAATAAATAATAAAATAGTACTTTTCTTCTTATTCAATAAAAAAAAAAAAAACGTTATATCATTTTGAAATTTCTTATAAGAATCATTTTTTCATTCATAACTTGTAAAATATCGCTCACAGAAAAAAATAAACGTTCAAGTGAATTTTTCTTACAGAAAATCGAGTAATTTATTTCTTAAATAAAAACCACACCTCCTCATTTGAAAAAATGAAGTTGGCGCGTGTATCTCGCTTCTGGAAGCACCAAAACAAATTTGCAAATTAAATTTGGATTTCTAACAAAAAACTACGGGGGCACGTATTTAGTTTTTTCTAGCTATCTTAGTTTCCGATAAAAAGTCATTATCCATATATACCTTGGGACACCCTGTATGTAGCTCGTATATAAGTATGAAACATATTCTTTTATAATATATCTTTATGTCACAGATTTTATTCTCTTCATAAGCATCAAATTAAAACCATAAAAATGTGAAACTTAATTTGCTCTTATTATATAACCGCGATTAAAGTATTATCTAAATTTTTAGAAATAGGAATAATAAATATTACAGTAAAATTGACAAAGCACGAATTCCATGAGGAAAAAATGAAAGAACTTAAGTATTAAGTAGTATTAATAATAATAATAATAATAATAATAATAATAATAATAATAATAATAATAATAATAATAATAATAATATTAATAATATACTTTAT
>JAAEAF010014950.1:0-20441 GCA_011037195.1 Triatoma infestans | reverse complement strand
TATATGGATAACGACTTTTTCTCGGAAACTAAGATAGCTAAAAAAAAACTAAAAAACACGTGTCCCCGTAGTTTTTTGTTAGAAATCCAAATTTAATTTGCAAATTTGTTTTGGTGCTTCCAGAAGCAAGATACAGGCACCAACTTCATTTTTTCAAACAGGAAGGTGTGGTTTTTATTTAAGAAATAGATTCCTCTAATTTTTGTAAGAAAAATTACCTTGAATGGTTTTTTTCTGTGAGCGATATTTTACAAGTTATGAATGAAAACATGATTCTTATAAGAAATATAACGGTTTTTTGGATTGAATAACAAGAAAAGTACTATTTTATTATAAATTTTACTCCTCATTAATTACAGATCTTGCTCGAACTGGCCCCCACCATTAGAGATTAATACACATGCTTTTTCCTGCTAATTGTACCTTACGACCAAAGAAATACAATTCTAATGGTGGAGGCCAGTTCGAGCAAGATCTGTAATTATTGAGGACTAAAATTTATAATAAAATAGTACTTTTCTTCTTATTCAATAAAAAAACCGTTATAATATCATTTTGAAATTTCTTATAGGAATCATGTTTTCATTCATAACTTGTAAAATATCGCTCACAGAAAAAAACCGTTTAAGTAAATTTTTCTTACAAAAAAATAGAGGAATCTATTTCTTAAATAAAAGCCACACCTCCCCATTTGAAAAAATGAAGTTGGTGCCTGTATCTCGCTTCTGGAAGCACCAAAACAAATTTGCAAATTAAATTTGAATTTCTAACATAAAACTACGGGGACACGTATTTAGTTTTTCTAGCTATCTTAGTTTCCGACAAAAAGTCATTATCCATATATACCTTGGGACACCCTGTATGTAGCTCGTATATAAGTATGAAACATATTCTTTTATAATATATCTTTATATCACAGATTTTATTCTCTTCATAAGCATCAAATTAAAACCATAAAAATGTGAAACTTGATTTTCTCTTATTATATAACCGCGATTAAAGTATTATCTAAATTTTTAGAAATAGGAACAATAAATATTTACAGTAAAATTGACAAAGCACGAATTTCATGAGGAAAAAATGAAAGAACTTAAGTATTAAGTAGTATTAATGTATTGAACTAATACTTAATATATTATCGTTGGATCTTATGAAAAAAATGTTTATTTTTTTTTTTTTAATTTAAGCATTGGCAGAATACAAATTTGTGATGTTATTATGAATATCAAGGTGTTTTGCGTATAGACATATATTTTCATTTAAGGCGCGTCAGCATCTACGTCATTTGTACCCGGAGCCTTCTCAGTGCACTGCCGGCGTCCGGACAGTGTTCTCTAAACAGACACTGTAGAGGCTCTTTTCTAAGGAGGCACTGTAGAAGCGAAAAATTTAAGGGCAGCATTGGGAGTCAGCCCTTTCCCTAAAAACGTCCATTATAAATTCTTGCTCCATTACTCTCCAATGTCTCCAAAATACTGTATCCACAAAATTGTCATTGGAAGTCCATCATTGCCCAATTTTGTTTGATGGAAGTTTGAGGATGCGCAGTGAAACTTCTTTTGGTTTATTTAATATGTTTTAGGTATGTTTTTATGTTTAGAAACATAGATTATCATGTATATGTTTCTTAAGTGATTCTACGGCTGTTTTAGTTTGACTGGCCAAGCTTTTCACTTGAGTTAACTTGCCCACCAATTACTACCCCGAAAATGAGAAAGGCGTGTTGAAAGTGCTGGAGAATATCAAAGTGGTTTTCCACAGTGCTAGAAAATATCAGATTTAATTCCTGTAAATCTGCTTCAGCCAACAACTTTCCCGAAAAACCTATGGACGAAATGTCGGTTTATACTAAGTCATTGATGTGGCCTAAACTCGAAATTCTTTTGTGTTTTTACAGGAAAATTCAGTACATCCCAGTTTCTCCGTTTGAAATGATCAAGGATGTTTAGACAAAATTTGCAAAATTACGCTTTCTATCACCTTTTCCTGTGAGGAATAGTTTTAGGTGTCATGTCAACCAAAAACTTGTTTATTCTAGTTAAAGTGTTAAAACGTATCTGTTTGAATAAAAAAAAAAACCAAAACACAAAAAAATATCTCCTTGTGTATATGAAGTTGTAAAATAACAAACTATGCAAAGTAATTTTCATTGACATCATTGTTGATGTAATATTGTAATAGTTACTATTGCTGTTTGAATTGGTTACTAGTATTTTATTGGCTATTGTCCATTGATGCTCAAATGTCCATGGTAACTATTTTGTAGCCCACTAAAAGGAAGATCTAAAGTAATAACTTTGCTCATAAAGTTTTATTAGTTATTTTTTAATTGTATTAGAGATACTATTTTCTGCATAACTCACTTCAATAAAGTGATAGCCCGGGCAATAATAGAACCATTGTTTCATTTTCTGACTTGATAGGTTTGATTACGTGAAAAGACTACAAAAAGCAAGAAAATTGATATTTTACATATGTAATTATTAAAGTAATTTTCATCAGATAAATGAATTTCTAGTTTTATTTGTTGCATTTGTTTATAATATTTGCGGCAACATTCATAACTGAGATATAAAAATAGAAGATACTTCATTTCGTTACCATCTCGGCTAATAATTTCAGATGTTTACAAAATCTTGAAACTACTTCTGTTTCTATACTTTCAAGGCATTATTTGCTAAAATCAAGGGATCAAGCCAGGTATGTATTACGGTAACCGGGATCCTAGTTGAGTGAGAGTCTATTGTACAAACGGCTAGTTCAAATTGGCTTTCATACTTTTCCAGATTTTCTGATTCAAAAGATACCTAACGAAATGCTTATAGAAATGATCTAAGTAGCTATAGATCTTTTAAAATCTATATCTATATATTTATTTGAATTTGTCGCAAATCTTGCAGACTTTGGCACCACGATGGTCTCTGGATATATATTTTGAAATGATTCAACTATTTCTACTGTGATGGATGCCAGAAACATATTTTATTTGAAAAATATTATTTCAAGAATATCCTAACATTCAAAGGGTAAGCCAGGTAGAAGAACTGGGAGAGTTCATGAACCTTGATAGCATTGTCCTAGCCCTTTTTTCTCACAGGGAGGAATTGAACGAACAATTAGAAGACATTCCTTCAAGCACAGTTTTGTTGTAGACATTCAAGCAGAACATTTGTTTTTCGCTCTCTCAGTGCATATTAATAAGTTTATAATATCTTGCAAATAACTTGTAGTTATTATTTCAATAGAATATATTTATTGTTAGCAGTGGTGACTACTTTCTTGTTACTGATACTTCTCTCTTAAACATATATACTTACAAGTCCCTTTTACAAAACCGCTCAAGCCACTACAAACTACAACAACACATCACACCAATTACATTTCACTACTTAAACTTTATTGTTTAACTGCTTTTTGTGGATTCTTTTGACTTCGACTTTTCATAAACATGATCGCAAAACCATGGAACGGAAATATATCAGGAAATAGAACAATAGGAACCACTTTATATTCTATTGGAAATATATATATATATATTGTATACTTTTTCTATAAAAATCTTTATATATTCCCTCTCTTTAAATATAAATCGGCTGAAAACAAGTACTTATTCAACTGGGATAAGGGCAAAACAATTGTTACATGCGGGAGGAATTGAATTGAATGAGGCCTAAATCATCTTGGTTCCTTTTCAAACCGTGGATTCTCTGGATCTCGTGTCAAATAGATAGAACATAAACAAGGATATTTGGGGAAAACACCAAATAAAAAAAAGAATATATAACCATATTATTCAATGGCTCAATAAAATAAGGGGGGAGTAGGAAGCGCAGTGGTTGAGATCGGACTCTGCAGAGATATATGCATTTTATAAATTTATTTGAAAATAACTTTACATTATTTTTGTGGGTTTTCAAAGTTTCATGACAATAATTAGAAATAAATGTTCAAGGATACCTCACATAATCGTATATATATATAAAATGTTTGAAGAGTCAAGGGAACTGGAAATGCGAGCAAAAGGTATAATATTTCTTGGAATTCTTCAAACTCATATTGGGATTTAAGTGAATGAAAAAGAAGATGAAGCATCCAGTATTAAAGAGGTATATTAATGTGAGCAGAGGATTTGAAATATTGTGTAAAGAAAGTTATCTATAGTAAACCGAAAGAATGTAGAACTCTAGTTGATAATTATGATGTCTTTTCAGTTAAGGCAAGGGTTTTAAGTAGGGCAGGTTGACATTTACAATGTTCAGAATAGGTCACATTCCTAGTTCTCATCTCTTATTTATCACTGGAGAAAAGTCGAAAAGTCCAGTTGTAAAGGTATATGTCTTAGCCAAGTAAAAAATATAAGAAGCAATTTATGAAGTTCATTCAATAAGTAAATAGACAAATGGATGTAGTTTTAAAGTAGTATATTAAATAAATCTTAGAATTTATCTTCTTTTTTTTGCGACCAAATCCCCTAATACAATTTATAATGCTTGTCCCATCTCTCCTCTAGTTAATTTTTTTATTCCATCAGTAAAAAGTTCTTTGTCTTAAAGTGTGAGACAGTTTTGCACATTTGTTTTCATTTCTTTGTTGTTTTAAAACTTAACGATTCCTTGAATGTACTATATTAAAATAAAAAATCTGATGGAGCAAGAATATCTAAGGCGGATATACCAGAACTTTCTTGTCTAATTTTTTAATAATTTAAAGCATCGATTGCGCAGTGAATGGCGAGGGTTGTCCGAAGGTAGGAGAACTCCTTCTTCCTGCAAACCACATAGTTTTTGAGGATCGCAGGTTCTTATTTTCTACATTAACTATCGACTATCTTCTTGAATACGAACAAGATTCATATAATGGATTTGAAATCTCGTTTGGTCGTCCTGCAAGTTTCAAATCTGTTTGGCCACTTTTGAATTGATCAATCTACATGTAGAAGTTCTACACATTTATAACAACTTACACCGTGGAGCTTAAGTAATCTGGAGTAAATTTCAGATAGTTTCATCCCTTTAGTTACCAGAAATCGTATCACCAAGCAGTGTTCTTCCATAATATAGATTTCTAGAGACTTGCCATCGTTAACATAGTAATGGAAGTTAAGTTTATTGACTGACCAAATTGTTGAAGGAATCTGTTTTATTTATTTATGATACTTTTTTTTTTTTTATGCTAGTATACACATTACTATTGTTATCCGCCTTTCGAAGGGAAGTAAACGCTGCGACAACCGAAGCTCTTATGACTTTATATACATAAAAGAAAATTCAGTCCTGGCTAAAACGTCTGGTCCCAGACCTGATCCTCCCAGAGTAAGCTCAGCAAACCAGATAATATCGTAGAGGAAAACGCTCTTCCAAGGGCCTTCTTTTCCGGACAAGGCTCTTGAAAAACTAACCTCTTCACAATCTAAGCAATATGCCACAAGATCAATAGGTATATCCTCTTTTATCGCACACTTCATTTAGAAAGGATTTGGCATAAGATCCGCTTTATTGGGATTCTCCCTTTAAATAGTATATACATGGTGCGTTTATAGTAGATTTTAGATTTTGAAAATGAGCATGGAAAATTTTTGTAGGCAAACCAGAAATTGATCATAAAAAGTTTTTAAATGGAAAGAATATTATATTAATTAGCATGCGGGTATATACTGTAATCGTGGATTGATTAAATTTATGTATAATGGGAGAGAAATGAGATTTTGATTGCTTGAAAGAGTATTGATGGTAGATTTTGGTTGAAGAAATCAATCAGAAACAAATTGTCATCTACATCAATAGAAAAGTCGTTAATGATCTAGGGAGGTAATGCGCTGAACGACAAAACTAACGATGAAATTTGAAATTTATATTTCCTGCTTTAGACCAAAATGCTGATTATCATTTTATCTTTTAATTACTTGAATATAAATACGTGAAATGGAGTTTAAGATAAGGTTGGATTTATTATAAACGAAACTTATTAAAAGTTAGTTATTATAAGTAAATCTATTAGAAGTAAGCTTACGATAAGATCGTATTATTTCTTAACATCCCACTAATAGGTACGTGTTTAGATTTTAAAATAGTTTTCTTACCCAAAATAAAAGCCAAACATTATCTTTCTTTCGTATTTCTTTAATTAATCCTCATTCCAGTCATTAGACCGTTCTACAGCTTCTTTTATTTCTACTTTTGGTAACTTCTTATCAAAACAAAAAAAAAGCCTATCTAATAATAAGAGGTATATTTCATATCAGTGTTTCTCTTTTAAAAGCCAAAATTAGGATTCTGTCTGGTTATTCTATTTTGGAGGAGCAGCAACGATATCCAACAGAAAAAATTGTAGTCTGGACCTCGGTTTTTTTTTCCGATTCTTCTGCGATAAGCAGAGGTTGTCTAGATCTGAATGGGTTAATGCTCTCAAAATACATCGCTCCGTGGTGTCCTGGAGCAGCCGGTCAGTCACAGAGGTTGTTGTCCTCTCTGCCATCGATTCGATAGAGAGACCGAAATACCTGCTATCTGCTGGGGAACTGCCCGCACAACCTGCTTCTAGTCACAAGACATCTTTGCAAAGGGTAAAACATGCCTTTGGAGATCTCTTGAAGAAGAAGAATTAGATCTGTTTTCAGGGTGATATGGGGGTAGACAACGAAAATTCATTACAGTAAGCTGATAAAAATAGTTTTTGTGAAAATTAGCAAACGAGCATTTATTTTTGACGAAGAGTGCTATGAGAGCTATGACAGGGTCCATGCCGACAAAGTTTCACCGAACAAAAAACCAATATAAGAGAAATGTGCAAATTACCAAGAGAAATATAGAGAGCGATTTGGAGAACAGTTCGAAGCCCAAGGCCTATGGTTCAGCTCAAGAGGAACAATCCTAACTAGGACTTCAGACTTTTTTAAATGCGACCGGCGTCGATCCAAATAAATTCACTCCACTGGACGAATTCTTTTAGATATATTGGCAATAGTTAATCATATCTATTCATAACGAATTCTAGTCAACTACGGTCATTGCCGCCCGGAGCATACTCATTGCTTTGCTGGCCTCTGTGCAGTGTTTTTTTCGTACTAGACAACATTGCCCTCACAGGTTCCTAGGAAGACATTAGACTCGAATCCGGGAGCTTCACGTGGGAATCCAGCGTGCTACCACTAAGATAATCCCATTCCTGATTTCCATATTTGTTATTTCTATTTTATGTTTTTTAAATTTTTATTTTGCTGACTAAGTATCTACAAACTGTTTTAAATTTTAGTTTTTTAAATAATCATTTATAATCCACCGTTAACATAATGTCTCTGGCTGTTCATATGCCTAATTATATCATCGTTATCAAACATTGCCGGTAGATCGTTAATGTAAACCAAGAATAATAGAGGTTCCCGTAATAGACCCTTGGAGCACACCATACTTGAGCTGCAGTAGAGAAGAGTACTTACCGCCTTTATACACCGCTGTCAATCTATTCGAGAGATAGGAATAGTTTAATGTCAAATCATTAAACTCATACCACATTAATTTTCCTAATAAAATGTCATGAGAAACGGTATCACAGGCCTTGGATAAATCAAACAACTTGATCAACAGCGAATCCGCGTTTTCCAAGGCTCCGTGGCTTCATTTCACAAAATCTATAAGGGCATTAGTAGTTCATCTGAATCCAAACTGTTTAGCAGATAATAACCCGAAGTGATCCTGTGTTTGCTTGTATAATAACTTTTCAAAAACCTTCGAAACCACAGGAATTAGAGAAACTGGTCTGAAGTTGGTGATGTCCTTATAAGAACCCGTTTTATGGATTAGAACCACCCTAGACAATTTAAAAACATTTGGGTAATACCCCACTCTCAGACAGCTATTTATCAGATAGGAAAGGTGTTCAGATAGAATATCAGCTAGATTCTTCAATATAAAGCTGCTAAGGCCATAAATATTTGTGACAATTGCGATGGTATTTCTCTAAAATTAAACACCAAATTTGAGCATCCTACGATTATTTTGTTTTTGTGATACTTTGTTGACGCCACTCACTTGTAAGACCATTCGCTAAAAAATTTTTTTTCGTATTCAGGGATTTCAAAACATGTTTTTCAGGAGAAAGAGGCAAAAATTTGATACGATCACTAGTACCACGCTTTACCAGGAATATGAAAAAGTACAAAAGAATAATGGAAGTTAAAAGAAAGAAAAATGAAACAATTGAAAACAAATGTGTAGTTTCAATCTTAGAATATATTATTTTGAATCAATTATTAGAATTGTAGGCAATTGCAGAATTTTTGCCCTTTTTGCTTTTGGAACAATAGTGGACTTCACCGTTTTGCAACCTCACTTTGAGCTTAAGTTTAAATTTTTGTCATTCTTCAGCTTTTTATCAAAGAAATAAGCTAGTAACCATTAATTGCATTCATAAAATTGATTCATACTTTCTTTTCTTTGGAAAGATAGAATCATTTTACGTTTGAAAGTCCAAATATCTTTGTATGTGCGAGCTGTTTGATGTATTTCGTAGTTGCAGAACGATTGGGGTGGTATTAATTTGTATTATGATATACACTTCCCGAGCTGTAGATTGTGATAAAAATTTGTTTTAAATGAGTGCTGCCGATGGGGATGGTACCATAGGAAGTTGTAAATCATTATATTACCAATTCAGTTTGAGGAAAATAAACATTAAATATTTTATTTGGAAATTATATTTTAAATCTCACTAAGGGCGCGTCTTTCAGTTTATTAACATCCTGGTTCCTAAAATTTAATATTTTCCCAAACTTATTATTTATTACTTTCAATAATTTCTTTTCATTATCATCTTGTTCTTGAGGAAATAAATTTCTAGACTATTTCATTTCAATATAATGCATACATTGGAATATTGCACTCTGAATGAAATTCCAGTCACTTTGGAATGTTTTAATATTTTTTACATTATTGTTACTCCCCCCCCACAACCCTTTGTATTGGTATTCAAAATTATAATTTGTATACAATCGAATATATTATGAAATTAATTTTATTATTTGAAATTAAATATTTAGATCGTTGAAAATGGTTTTATTTTTTATATTATTTACAAAAACCAATTTGTATGTTTTCATAAATAAATTTCATCTATAAATCTGTCTCTTACCCGTCTTTGAAAACTTTCTTTAAAACCAATACGAATAATTATTGTAAATTAATTAAATCTAATTGAAAAGGAAAAGCAGTAATCATTGTGTTAATATTATAAAATGTATATTATACTAAATATATTGTAACGTTTTACCCTCTAAACTAGCTACTGCAACTAGTTTTAAGTGGGTTCGTTTAGTTAAAATACTCTAAACTTCAATAAGAAAAACACCAATTTATTGTTTTACACAATAAATTATAAATACAACACTTAATAATAATTTCTTCACAGTTTAAACCCGCAAAAGTTCACTTTGTTCACTTTTTTTACACTTTTCACAAACGTACACTTAGTTTGTAACAAGAAAAAATCTTTCGACTCTCTGTGGTCCCACTATTTATACCGGTGGAGAAGGGTCTGGAACTTTCTCGATTCTTCTACAAAGAGCTAGAGTGCGCCGCCAGCGCTTTCTAGCGGCCACTAGAAGAACTTGAGGTACCTGCTTTCTCTCCTAGATGGGACCAGTGACTGCGTTACAATATATTAGTAAATGAAAATAAATATTTATTGCTAAACTTAGGTTGCAATTTTTTTTTTTGCTTTCTTTTTACTTAATAAGGATCGTGTCAAATTTTCAAAATTGAATTTTCACCGGAAATACATGTTTTCAAGTTCCCAGAGTATGAACAACAGGTAGGTTTTAGCGAATGATCTGTATGTATGTGAGTGTGATTATATTTTTTCCCCTTCAAAGTATCCCTAGTAAGGGAGAGTTTATTTTCCACATGCTCATTTGTGCTGTTTCTACATTATATTATATTATTATTTAATAATTTAACCAATGATTTTAAGAAACATATTGGAAGATATATATTATATATATAAATAGTCCTCACGCGTTGGTCTAGTAGCCAGCGCACTCGCCTTTCGTGCGAGAATTCACGGTTCGATTCCCGTGAGGGCAAAGTCGGCGTTTAACCAGCATGTGATAAAAAGTGGGAAGGCTGGAACTTAACGGCGTGGGAACTGCGGCGTGCTTACCACGCGCCCCCCTATTCAAATCGCCGTCTGGCAAGCCTTGGCCCTTCATGCGCTGTTGCGCCATAGGATTTTATATATATATATTACTGAAAATTAATATTAGTTATTAAAATACTATCGTAGTAAAATTATTCATTAATATTGATGCAGTTTTAAAAATTAACGGTTTACTGAAGTGTTCACTAAAGTTCATACATACTGTTGTCCACCAGCTTTTCTTGTTCTCAGTGACCACCAGTTGTTATGGCATATGTCTAATTAGGTGACTCTGAGGAACTTCAAACTGTTTGCATTCATAGATTATACGATCTAAGTTCTGAACTAATCCACCGATACAAAATAAACTAATGTGCGCGCGCGCGTGTTAGACTAGTATGTGCCCTGTGAACAAAATATAGGTAAGAAAATGTAGTGTGATGGTTTAACCTAGTTAAGTCTCTTAACAAACATTTGAACACTAAATCTATTGATCGAACTGAACATTACCACAAAGAATACAATGTCTCAACCAATAGGATATGTCATCTAATTCTCTAACATCAGTTTATATCAAAGGCACTGAAAACCTTTGAGCTAAATCTATCATGGAGAGCTTTGTTTTTCATTGACCATTTTAAGGACAGTCATATTCATCAATCAAACTAAAACGATTGTAAAATAAAGATTGATTTTTTGAACTCAAACCACCATTGTTTTGGAGCGATCCTTTCTTTCTCTCCCTTGACAAATAAAAATGAAATGGCATGGACAGTATGAAATTTAATCCGTTTAATGTTTGAAGTATTAAATTTGTTAATGAAAAAATTATTTTGCCTTCATTAAAAAAAAATAGACAAGACCTTTTTTTCCAATAAAATTATTTTTAAACGAAATAAATTTTCAAATAATAATTGCTTTCTGAAAAGTTTAGGCTCACAAATTTGTAACTTATGAATATTAAGTAGGAGTTTGTAATAAAACAGTATATAAATATTTTTTTTTTTAATTAAAGGAGCATCAACATACTATGGTCACTGAGGCCGGCGCACCTCAGTGCCCTGGCGGCCCGCAGGACATTATTCTCTCGTTACAAAACACTCTACCCATTCCTCATCCTAGGAGGAGAAATCTAAGGGAGCTAGTCCCTTCCCAAAAAAACGGTATATTTCAACATTTTTTGTGGATGACTTTATTAAGTTTCAAGAAGGACTTAAGAGAGATTTTTAAAGTTTGCCCTAAAATCCTTCCAGATTTCTTACAAAAAAAAAAAAAAAATCTGGAAGACTCTTCCATTGAACTTCTTCGTTTACATTATTCCAAAATACATGGAAATTTTTAATTTTTGTTTATTATAATGTGAGGATTAGAGAGGATTGTAAGTTAGATTATTCTCTAAAGTACCATTTCAATATTTTCCTGAAGGAAAGTAAAAGTGTTATATACAAGTGTTTACAAATCCGCATTAAAATCTTTTATATTTTCTAATTTACGTGCCTAATAAATATGAAAGATTGACAGACGAATTCTATGACCTACAAAAATCAAAACCAGATCGTCCGCTATAATAATTCTTTCGACTAAGGAAGGAAGTAAACGAAACGGCTTTTTGTATAATAATATATATGAAGTTCCATTATCTAGCACCCTATTGAATCTTTTCTAAGCATGTGTACAATAAGCCTATGTTGGCTGCGGTGCCGGGGTATAGCCCACTCGAATGCTCAATCTAATCTACACTTAGCATTGCCGATTTTTAAATTGGTCAAGATTATTGCAATAATAAACGGTGGTAATAAAATGATCTCGCCGAAAAAAAAGTGTAGTGTGTAATACCACACACTGATCACCGACCATAATCTCCAAGAGTGTAGTTTGGTCTGAGCATTTGACTCATCACACTTCTAACAATCGTCCTGATGATCATCTATTGTTACAGTTAGATTGATCCATTTTTCACTTTTAACGATACGGTAAGCTTTGGCTATGCAATGTTCAAGTTTGAACTCGTAAAGAAGCAAAAAATTAGCTGTTCCATTTTGGAATTTCTTTGTAAATAGAGTTGCATACAGATAGATAATAAATGTAAAAGTAAATAATGGATATGAAGAAAGAAACACAGAATCCTTCAATTTCAGTAAAGCGAGACGTAGGTAAATAAAGATTAAATAAACAACGATATTTTAATTTAATAACAATAGAAAGGTAAAATAAAACGGAAATTTCATATGTTACCACTCAGTATATACGTATTTATTTTATACAAAATGGGCTAAGAGCTTATACATATACATAATCTATGGTGAATCCATTACAAACTTGTAATGTACAGCAGAGAGGCGCCGCTTGACCTCCTTCCACTTCGTAGACACCCACCTACACATACACATATACACACACTTATATATACATATATATATATTTGTATGTTTTACGGCTTTATCAAGTTGTTTGGGTTTGTTTCTAAAATAACAATGCTCATTGATTATATACCCTTTCCTTCATCTACACCACAACAGTGGCTAACATACTTTCTACTAACAAATATAATGAAAGTCAGAGCTAACCTTCTAAATGTTCGTTAACTATTTAACATTAAAAATAATAAAGCTCTGCAACCCTTTTGTTAGCACCATTACAATGTTTCTCTAGTATGATTATAACTTGTTAGCCAAGGATCTGTATGCCAAGCTTCATAATAAATCTAATGTTTTTGTTTGTAAATATGTTTAGATAATGATTTTTGGAAATAAAGATTATTATAATGAAATTTTCGACTTTTCATCGGGTAATAAAGTTTAATTAGTATGCTCTTTCTATAATTTGTTACTGTAATGGTAGCCAGAAATGATGTTTGGTGAACTGATGTATACACAATACACACTTTTACACTTTACATAATCACATTTAACAAACTTTGTGAGGAGAAAAGCGCAAAAAGTGTATATAGTGGGTATAGAGTGATCGAGCGAAGAATAATGATGATATAGAATAATGGTAGCACTGTCTAGTTAGGTAGCTCAGCTTGTTGAATGGAGTGCTCTGCTTTCCAAAAGGGCTTTGTCAGTGAGTGGATAATGCTCTTTAAAAGCAGCTGGTTGAGAGATTCTGGAAATTTATGTTCCAGGCTCCTCAATAATAATGTAGTGAATGTTTTTGGACAGCAGGAAAAAACTTATGTTGAGATATGTTTACACTTACTCAACACTGTTTGTATTGAATGAGAATGTTAACTACTGGAAAGACTTTATAACTGCATATAATTTGAGACAGTGAGAGTATAGTAGCGTGAGGAGAGAGTGACAGACTGATTGGCAGAGTGACGGTGTGAGAACCATGCCAGTTGAACGATCGTCCATGATTGGACGTTTAAATGAGAATGAATCAGCGGTTAGGCACACTCTTTTTAAGTGGTCGGCTCGGACTAGCCCCACTCTCTTTATCTTCTCCTTTCAATGCCCAGATATGTTTCTTAGATTGCCCCACTGAGAGCTACTCGTGTAGATCCATTACAATAGTAAACTTTTGAATGCTTGTTTCAAATTTGCTATATCCTTCCTGTTAGCTTGTTAGGCTTCTTGAGTGTGATTGTTTGGCTGATCTAAAGTCTTGAAATTGTTGGACCTTCAGACGATTTTTCACACCTTCTGTGGGGAAGCTTGATTCTCAGAGTTGGACCCCATCAGACTGTTGTTCGGAGGTGCGTAGTTAAAGTGCACCTGTAAAGCTGATAGCGGCTTTAATTCTTAACATAGTTGAAATTTCAAGAATTATTATTACCTCATTCTAAAGCAGTGTGTAGAAACTTCAAAAATTTTATTTAGAACTTAAACATAATTATTAATTACAAATTCCTTCCTGTTTCATAGGGTCTAGTTATAACAATGTATATATTAGTATTGCCACTTATAATAACAAAACTACTGGGCTCAGGGTTTGTGCAGGAAACATACTATCCTAATAAAGATGCATAAATATTTAGATGGTAAAAGTGGTAGAACTTTAATCTCTTTGTGTTATACTCAGAATTTACTATGTCTCTTTGGGGGAATCCCGACCCCACAATGAGAGTATGCACTGTTATTATAGTTTACTATAAAATTCTGTCATCTAAATAATATTTATAAAATTAAATGTGTTGTTGAAATTCCGAGTTTGAAAAAAAAATCGAATGACTGGAAGTGCGGTTTTACTGAAATGTATTTTTCAGTTTTCTGGGATTTTTTCGAAAACGGCTCCAACGATTTTTCTTTAAATCTTGACCCCTCTTTATGTTTTCCACAGAATTTACGATGTTCTCTTAAGGGGAATCTCGCCCCCCTATATAAGGAATTGTTGCCGATTTTTACACCTTAACATTTTTCAATATATGATGAAATAAATGTATATTTATAAAAAGATAGTACTGAAAAATGATGTTAGTATTTTCGTCTTAAAAGTCATGTAATTTATTTAAAAAAAAATACAATTTAGAGCAGTGAAAAATCAATACATTTAAATTGTGTCATCGGCCCAATGAAAGAAACTGGTTTTTCAAGATGGACCACTGGTTTTCCAGGATGGATCACCAACCACTATAATGTCAGCGGCGAATTTAAACTTATCAACAATTTCTTCTGAAATATCAAAGAAATAATTTATATTACCCCTGTAGAAGACTTGTGCCCTTGCCATAAAAGTATCCTCAAGTTTTCGTAATGATGGCTGCTGATTTCGAAGCATAGAAGAATAAAACTACTTTTTCCTGCTGTTTTATTTTTGGAGGGGGAGAACGGCTTTATTAAATATTTTTCTGTTTTCAACTAAACGAAATTCGAAACTGACCAACGAATACAGAAATTCTAGCAATCCAAGTAACTTTATTTTGAGATGCTTGCATCCTTAGCTCAAGAATTGATCTAGAGTTCTGGGTAAGGCTGTAAAGCGGATGGACTCACTTCAAAGCAATCGTTTACTTTCACCTGGTCATTGGCGACATGGTTTATGGCCATACCCAATTGCAAAGACCTGCTAAAGTACAAAGCCCAGGGTAAATTTGAATTAGGAATAAATATTGTCTTATTACTTTTCCACTAAATTCGTTATTTAATGACCTCGATCACTTTAATGGAAACTAATTCATTAATTTGGAGAAGAAAACATTAAACAGTAAATACAAAAAACTCACTCACATATAGAATTTTATGATTGGATTGAATGAAAATAATAAAAAATTGGTATATTGTACTTTTTCTTACTCCTAGTCAAGAGGAAGTATTGTAATCCAGCCAAATTTTCGGTATCGAGTTTTCACTGGAAATATCCGTTCTGAGGTCCGCTGAGTCCAAAAAAGTGTTTTTTTAAGAAAATGGTGTGTGTGTGTGTGTGTGTGAACAGCATAGCTCAAAAACGAAAAATCGTGGAAAGTTCAAACTTGTTATTTCGTTTAGGTATCACCATAGGATCCGATCTGTCAAAATTTTTCAACCAGAAGTACCACTTAACTGAATGTTTTTTTTCCTTATTTGCGATTTTTTTAACATAGCTCGGACGATTTTCTTCAAACTTGATATATCAACTAAACATATAAAAATCTACAACTTTTATTTAAAATATTTCTTTGGCAAAATTCAATTAAGAGCACTTTTGGGAGGAGGAGTGGGGTTTAGTTTTTCTCTAAAGTGCTGTTTCAGTTTACTATACAATTCTCTCAAATAAATCATACGAATTAGAATTAATTGTGTTGTTGAAATTCCGAGTTTGAAAAAAATCGGATGACCAGAATTCAGCGTTTTTCCAGAAATGCATTTTTCAGTTTTCTGGTATTTTTTCGAAAAGAGCTCCAACGACTTTTCTTTAAAGTTAGGGATGTTACTTACATATAAAGAGCTAGAACTTTTATTTGAAACATTTCTCCTGATAATGTTATTTAAGGGGATTTTGGTGGAGAGGGAGTGGGGTTATGCTTTTCTCTAAAGTGCTATCATAGTTGGTTATACAATTCTACCATCCAAACAAAATTAATTAGAAATAAATAGATTGCTAAAATTTCGAATTTCAAGAAAATTAGTAAATCGGAAGTGCGCTTTTTTACATTTACAGTTTTCGACGAATTTCATTAAATTTGATTGATATACTAACTATAAAATATGTCAATTACATTTTTGAAAACTGGAGTAAGAGAAAGTTGTGTATGTATCACACCAGATTGTTTTTATTTATTTTGGCAAAAACCATCGTCATTATGGTTTGATGAAAATTCTAGGAAGTGAAATCAATAGCAGTTGATATCTTGATATGGGTTTTCATTCATTATTTTACATTGTGAGATATCTGTGTAATGGTTTCAAAATAAATAACTATAATTCTGTTTCAAAACTCATGAAACTGTCTCACATTTCAATAAAAACTGAACCAATTTCGAAAGCTATCTGTGAAAATAAAAAGATTAATTTTCATGAATTCTGAAGCAGATCGTTGTCTAAAACACCACTCCTCTTTATCGAAAGATTTCTTTCTTTTTCAGCATACATTTAAACGTCGGAAATAGGTTGTTTTTTTAAAATCTTCTATTACCTTGAATTTACTTTTTATATTATTATATATATGTACGAAATTCTTCATAGCTTTTTTCTTAGGCAAAGAATAAAAAGCACTCTGAAAGCTTACTTAGTTTCCATCGTATTAAAACTGGAAAAAAGTAATATCCAAGGGAAGTTGATGTCACGAAGCATTTGTTCAACTTAAATCCACTTTAATATAGGATATAAAGTATAAGATGGAAAGGTGGATGTAGTAAGTATATGTGTTAGTGGAAGAAGACTTGAATACATAGAGCGCGGAATAGGCAACTCCGCCGAGCAAAAAGTGAGCTACCAACCTCTCACATCGGCTCCTTGCTTACTGTTCGCTCACTTCTTCTCATATAACTGCAAGAATACTGTGAAACAACTTTCTATTTTTTTTTGTTTCTTCTTACTTTTTTTTCTCTTTTGTCCACTTGGGCCGCCGTGATACATATATATATATATATATACGCAACCAACTCTCAATAAAATGTTTCTATTCCACAGTATCCGCAACTAACTCAATCTTATCTTCAAACTTTTTCTTCCCTAACAAACGTGTACTTCAAACTTATATACACACAAACACACACACACACACATTTACTTTGATCAGACAATACTATTTTAATATAATTTCTAACAATATCGCCGATTCTGAGGTATGTTTAATTAAAAAATAAAAAGAAAAGCTATTTACATCACGTTTGGCACTTAATATCTTGCTTGGATTACTTTGGATTTTAATCTCTTGTTAAGGAGGAAGTATGCGATCATGTAAAATATTTAAATGATCTTATTGTGTGTATACTGTGTGTTTGTGAGTGTGTGTGTGTGCACAAAATATTTCAAAAGCGACAAAAAAAACAACAAGGTGCTTAATCATGATAGTCCATTTAAGTACACTATCAACGCAACAGATACGAAATAGTAATATTATAATATCATTAATATTAATATACATTAGTCACATTGATAGAAATGCAAATTTGAAGAAAATCGATTAGCCGGTAATCAATTTAATAGCGTATTATGGACTAATGGCTAGTGTTCTCGCATTTGATACAAGAATTTGGGATTCGAGCCTTCTGTGGGCAAAGATGTTACTGGATTTTTGCCCAGTTAGCCTGAAATTTTCGGATTTACAGAATACGTTTCTGAGATTTATGGAATTGTCTGGAAAACGAAGATTTTTTCTAAACTTGGATTGCTTACTGCAGAGATAAAAAATATCACTTTTATTTGAATCATTTTACCCCCCCCCCAAATTAATTTTAGTGGGCTGGTGGGGGGGTCTGTCAATTAGATTTCAATTTTAAACTGTCACAGGATTTGTTGGTTTTGAATATAGGGCGCCCCACAAAGTCAGCTCAGTGTATAAGTATAACCCAACCGTGCTTTTTTGCATGGCCAGCCCAAATAAACAGTGTAAACGTTGTTGCATTTGTTAAAAAAGAAAATTTATTACATTAAAGTATGATTAGCCGTGTGAATGAATCACACCAGAATTTTTTTTTTTTTTTTTGTTTTTTTTTTTTTTTTTTTTTTTTTTGGAAATCTTATCGCGATTTTTTTTGAAAATATTTTAAGCTTTTTAAACTTGATAGTTTAACCACACCACATAATATGATGCTTCCCTATTGTTTGAAATAGTTCCCGGGAAAATTGATTATTAGAAGTACTCTGAATCCTAGGATGGTTAACAATTCCTCTTAATCACTTCATAGATAGATCCTATCTATATGTATTCATTCATCTATAGGTATCTATTTAGAGTTTCCAAAAAAAGAGGAAGAGGTGTGTGTATGTTTCATAAGAGATTTTTTACAAGTGAAGTTAAGGATCTAATGTTTAGTAGTGGGGAAGGGATTAGCTCAGTGGTAGCGCGTTGGACTAATAATACGGAAGTCCCGGGTTCGAGACCAGCTGCCGCCTTTAGATTTTTCCTTCCCTTTACAGCTCACTATACTGTAATGGACAGCAAGTGTTGTCTATAACGAAGGAACACTGTCCAGAGGCCGGCAGTGCGCTGAGAAGGCTCCAATCTTTGGAATAGCTATATGGGCCCAAGAGTCTTCGATGCTAGACGGACGGTTCCAGGATGGATGGTAGGTCTGGGGCTGCCGTCTATTTTGAGACGGGAGACCATTTAGTGGTGCCTCTTGGTGAGTGGGCCACCGTTTTCCAGGCTGAGGTTTATGCAATTCTTTGCTGTATTTTGGATGAGAGGGTGCGTAACACTAATTCAAAAGGTGTTTGTATCTGCTCGGACAGCCAAGCTGCGTTGAAGGCGCTTAATTCATGTGTCTTCACTTCCAGATTGGTGTTGGAATGTTCTAAAAGACTGGAAGATCTTTCTTCATTGAAGGATGTGCTTCTGGACTGGGTTCCAGGTCATATGGGAATCTTTGGGAATGAGGAGGTGGATAGGTTTACCAAATTAGGCGCCTCTCTCCCTTTCTTGGTCCAAGCCAATTTGGTTGGGGGTCTTCTGGCACAAGTTTGTCAGGCTTCAGACGGGAGACCTCACAGCACTCATCATAAGGATTGAGTGGCCGTAGTTTTCGGCAGTATAAAAAGATGCTCATTGGTGGTCCCGTACGGAGCTTTGAGTAGCGGGATCCAAACAAGATGTCCTTTCACGGACCTCTCTCAGGCATCTGTTGGCTGCCTCACATAGGCAATTGTGTCTTAAGGAGACCTCTCTTTGTGGGACGTAGGAGGAAACACCCACGCATCTATGACGGTTGTTTGGACTGTGAGGGCGATTAGTTTAGACCTTCAGTCGGAAATAGGATATAGGTAGAGTTTTATGAGGTAGGATAATGCGTAGAGGATCTTACTAGTCATTTTAAGGTTTTGGTCCGATTTGTCGGCCTGTGAGAAACTTAGATGGGTAAAACCTGCCTGGACTTTTGGTCCAGACCCATTGTTGTTTATTCTTTAGGGTAGCTATATGGTGCCCCAGAGAGCGTGGGATAGCGTGGGTTTGCCCTCCCCCTTCCTTGAATAATAATAATAATAATAGGTCCAAAAGGGCTTTTGATAGATAGGTTTGCCCCCCCCTCCCAAATAAAAAAACTAAAAAATAATGTCTACTAGAGCTATAGAATGTCATGTAAGATTTTTATCGATGGTAGAGGTCTAGGGAACCGTCAGTGAAGTGTTTTTAATAAATGAAGCAATTTTAAGAAACCAACCAGTCGAATAAATTTTAAAATTAATCTTTTATACATACATGCCTTTGAATGGTTAACCTTTATGGTGAAAATAAAATTATCTAATTAAGTATACCCTGGACGTGCTTGGTCCTTGAGTCAAGTACTCATTGAGGCTATTTTGGAGCAGAACTTCATAGTAGTATGAGTATTCCACTTAACATAAACCGCTATCTTTAAAGTCAAGTTTGAGAAACGCTTCTGGACTTTTGTTACACATAGTTAATAGGTTGTTGGGCAATCGTAGTAACTAGAGAAAAACGTGAAAATTTTGAAAAACCATTCCGGATAAAATGGTATTTTGAGTTTTTCTTTTTTTATCAAAACGTTTATGGCATATATTCTATTAATTTCAAATCTAATTCTATTTGGCAAAATATTGCAGATTCTGTGAATAATTTCGTTTTTTACTTTCTCTTGCTACTGGATCACTTTGTACCAGACTATTTTACAACACAAATAATTAGTGGGCACGGAAACTTTGGAGCTTACCTGGCTAGATTTCGTTTAAAAGAAGACCCATGCTGCCTATGTGGAATGGAAGAAACTG
>JAAEAF010014949.1:0-13116 GCA_011037195.1 Triatoma infestans | reverse complement strand
TGGAGTTGTATTTGTAGTAGTGGTTGTGGCGTAGCGTTTTAGCGTAAGGGGCTTGTATGTTTGCTTGAGTCAGAATGCAAGAATAATTAAGAACACACTACTGTTTTATAAATAAATATATTCTGTTAAAATAATAACAACTTATTTGGTTTATAAACTTATTTAATTTATAACTGGCACTGATATTTAGAGAGCAATTCCTGAAGTGTCCTGTTTGAAGGTTGAGCTTAGACTATCTACTCTTTACTCTTTTAAAGCTGATGGCTCTCTTCTTTGGAATTGCTCTCTCTCTCGCGGGGGAATTTTCTTACAAAGGTTTGCCCTAACGGGTTTTTGTGCCTTTGTTTTTCTATTTAGTAATGACCAGATTTAATATACCTGGTTCTAAAATACATACTTTTTGAAGGTAAATTCACAGCACTAAAATAATTATAAAATATTAACAAAAATACAATTTTGGATACTATAAAATATTCAGAAACTTTAAACTATTATTTTTCGATTTTGTTCTTCCACTACATTATCCCCCCTGCTGGAGAAATTTTTTGGCACGAAAAATTTGGGAGATAATCTGGAGTTGTAGAGGCTTGGAAGTTATCGAGAGGCGTGTGTGTGTGTAACGTCAGCAAGGTGGCCGTGTGTTGTAGGCTGCAGTCATCATCTTCTGCGGCAAACGCTGCTTGGATGTGTGAGCGTTGCTGTGGTGTTTGAATATCTTCTACTGGAGCGAACGCTGCATGAGTGGGTGAACGTTGCTGTGGTGGTAGACTGATAGGCGAACAGCGAACACTGCTTGGCAAGTGAGAGTGTTGCTGATGAAGATGTGACTAGCAAGGGTAGACAAGGTGATCAGTGTAGACAAGTCGGTACCGTAGGTGTGTATGTACTTTCTTGAATGAACTCTATATGGACAAAAAAAAAACTCTTAAGTATTTCAAAAATAATTAACAAATAAATAAATACACAAAATATACAAATAAAAAAATATATATATTTAATAAGCGTGCAGGGATGCGCAAGGATGTGAGGATAATAGCAAAGGGTATGAGAAGATGAAGATCTTTTCCTTTTGTAGAAATCTTGTGTTTCTGAAAATAATCATACAGAGTTATACATAAATTTATATGATAAAATAACGTGCAATATTGACTAATCATGCAAACAAATAACGTGCAATTATAACTATCATGCAATTTTCATGCAATTAAATTTATGCGCATGCAATAACATTCATACTCATGCAATCGTCCAGACGACGAAGATACTTGGATCTGTAAAAGAGAGGTTAAACAAATTTAAATTTCAACAAATATTAGTGTAAAAATTATTAAAGCTAAGAAGTAAAGATGAATGTATATCTTGAGGGAGTATGCACAAGGGTGAAGCCGACTGTATGTTCATCAGCTCTTCAGCTTTGCTGTGTTTTCTAGATACTTAAGTCAACAATAACATTAAAAATAACATTAAAATACAAATGATAAACAAGTACAAGAATAATACAAATTATTTAATTTCCTTTTAAGGCGAACTGAAAAAAATATTAATTAATTAGGTAAATACAATATATAAAAAAAATATTAATATCATCTCATCAAAAGTAACTACGAATTCACTTGGTGATCTTGATTTCTGCAAAATAAAATAAATTACAATTATTATTTAAAATATACAATGCAATAATTACAAATATTAAAGCCGGAATAATTTTATGACTCCAAGTACGATAGTTTTCATGCTGAAACAATAATAATATGTCGATTATACAACCAAAGTAAATATTTCAATACATTTTACAATTTTTATTCTTAAGACTAACAAATTCTTACATATAACATTTACATGTGGTGTAGTATGTAAGGTTAAGAAGTGTGATAGATTGAGAATTATTTCAAGAGATTCTCTATTGTTGTGTTATGTATTGTGTGCGCGAGGTGGCACAGAAATTTTGTGGCTAGTTACTAGGGATTTTAGTGAACTTAGCGATTAGTACTAAATTGGTGCGTTTGAGTACTAGTTGAAAATTGAATGTTGAATTTATTAAGTGTTAGATACGTGCGCAAATTAATGATTGCCCTGTAAGAACGTTTCTACAAGTATTAATTGGAAATTGCCCTTTAATTGCGAAAATATGAATTCGCCAGAAAAATTTGGAATTTTCGACATTGTCCGCATGCAAATGAAGGGACGTGATGCCATAGTTAGGTATTACCTAGTTAGACAGGACTGATGGAAGCAGCTATGATTGCGCCATAGTCATATCAGGTTTTCGAGAAAGCGACTGAGGGCTAACTCGTTTTGGGCTGTATTTGGAAACATGTTCGAGCCGTATGCCCAAATGTTGAACAATATTGGCAAGTGAGCCTATTTTGGAGGTGATTGCTAGTTTCGTTACCATTATTATGACTATACTGGGGTCTATCTGAATAAGAGTTAAATCGTGAATTATTTGAATTAACTCGAGGATTATTATTATTACTATAATAATGATTATTATTATTATAGCGATTATTACTATTTGCTCTGTGATTAAAATTTTGAGGAATAATAATTTTCTTAGGCATTTTGCCAAAGTTAGTACGAGATTTTGGTTTAAATTTGTTGGTACAGTCCACGTCAAAATGTGGACCGGAACAATGGCGACAAGGTCTGTTCTTTATTACATTAAATACTCTACAAGTGGTAGTTGGTTTTAATTGTGGCCCCTGACCCCCATTACGATGCGGGCATTCTCTGTGGAAATGCACCCGTCCACAGCAACGACAAGGAGACGGAGGTGCACGAGAACTGGAAGCCTTCACAGCAACAGCGAAAACTGTGGGGCCCGATTCAGAAGCCCGAACCTCCCTCAGGGCACCGGCATAGGAAAGTGCTTCATCCAATTTTTGAGGAAGCTTCGTTCGCACCTCATTACGAAGCGGTTGAGGAAGTGACTTCAAGAATGCATCAGTGGCCAGTTTATCTAATATTGTTTGTAAGGCCTCGAGTGGGTTAGCTTGAGCTTTTAAATGAATGGCGGATTGGATATGTCTAATCCTATCCGCGAATGTTTCAGGAGACTCAGTGGGCAGGGACTGAATATTAGTCATCTGTTGTAAGAGGACTAGGGGTGTTTTCTCCTTACGAAATCGGGCTAGAAGTCGCTCAGAAATTAGAGGATACGTTATATTTGTACCCTGGCGTTGTAATTCCGCTTTTGGGTGTCGTAAAAGATTTTTGCAGACCCTGAGAGTCTAAGTGCTAATATTTCTAATTTGGCAGCGTCGTCCCAGCCAGAAAGACTAGCACAATGGCTAATTTGGTATAGGAAATCGGACACTTTGGCTGAATTTTCGCCATTGAAAGTAGGTAAACTATTAATTAATTGTAAATTTCTTAAAGAACTAGCTGGTTGATTGCTGGGGGTGGGAGGATTGGCTAATTGTTGCTGAGCAAGTAAATATTCTACAGCAGCGTCGATTTTCATGTTTTGTCCGTTAATTTTATACATTTTGGAAATACAAATTCACACGGGATAAGGGTGCAAATGCAAAAATTTAAAAATGAAATTCAATAAAAATTCAATTATGGGAAATATTTAGATACTTCCGTTGAGAAACTAATTTAAAGTTAATAAAATTATCTGATGGATAATCAGTTTAATTATTAAATTGGAAATTTTACGTACTTGTAAATTTGTGGATTCTCGTTGAAAATATCCCAAACAGCTGGCACCAATGTAATGTTTGGTGTGGAGTTGTATTTGTAGCAGTGGTAGTGTGTAGCACGAGCGTTTTAGTGAAAAGGGCTTATAAGTTGTAATTTTAAAAGAGAATGAAGTGTTTGCAATAATAATGAAGCACTGTTTTTCAAAAGATATATTCTCTAAGAGAAATTAAGTTAACAACAATATGCTTATAAATTAATTGGAATAATTCTTAAAACTTGATATGGCTCTGATGTTTTCACTTTGGTAGCTAGAACGAGTCTCTTAAAAATTGATACTGGCTCTGATGTTTAGAGAGCGATTCCTGAAGTGTCCTGTTTGAAGGTAGAGTTAAGACTCTGTACTCTTTACTCTTTTAAAACTAATGTTAGAATCTATTCTTTGGAATTGCTCTCTCTCTCTAGTGGGGGAATTTTCTTACAAAGGTTTGGCCTAACGGAATTTAGTGTCTTTGTTTTCTCAATAGCAATGACAGATTTAATATACCTGGTTCTAAAATACACACTTTCTGAAGGTAAATTCAAAGCACTAAAATAATTATAAAATATTAACAAAAATACAATTTTGGATACTATAAAATATTCAGAAACTTTAAACTATTATTTTTCGATTTTGTCCTTCCACTACATAGTTATAGGTTAATTTAAAGTAGTCATTTTGTAAAAAAAAATCCAAAACACTCAAACCATAAACCTACTAAGTTCGACTTCCGGTTAACTGATTGTCTTCAAATTTTGAATGTTATTTTTTATGAGGAAAACATCCATTGTATTCAAGTATTAACTTAGAGAAAAGCTTAACAACGTTGATTCTTCATCAGAAAACTCCTATATAACCAAAAATAAATTTTTCAAAATGTGACAAATAAAAGTGATAGGCATTTATACATAAAGATGGTATATGAGGTTTAAAGAAAATCTTTGGAGTCATGAAAAACTGAATAATTATTCAGTAAAGTTACACTTTCGGTTGATGGATTTGTTTATTTAATAAGATGTTTTATTCACACATACATACACAGATACACGCACATATATATCAAAATATATATAGACCATTCGCAAAAAAAAAAAAACATATTTTCGAATTTATAAAGATGTATTTTCGGTAAAAAATCTATTTCGAAACATTTGACACGATCACAATTCATCTTCTTACAAGGTGTAAAGAGGAAGTAATTATGTAAATAAATAGGCTAAAGTTAGATAGATTATTGGATGAAATAATCTATTGAAATCTATCAATACTATAGCATGAAATAAAATGTTTCCAAAATTGCTTACGTTCTTTGTCATGAATTAACTCGTTATATAAATTTACAAATGAGAGTACATATTAAATTGTTAAACGTATTAAAAAAAAAAGAAAATCTGGTCGGAAAAACTCATACGACTTTCTATTACAATATTTCTCACACTCAGTTGGACTATTTCTAGGAAAATTTTAATTTTTACAATATATAACCTAATCAATTTCATTTCTTTTAGATATGAACCTCTTCATCTTCAATCACTTCGGAGAAATTCGGCCATTTTTGGGCAAAGGCTACTCCAGCGTTTTCCATAAGATCTTAACTTGTCCACTTCTTTTTCAATTGATGTCAGCTTCACTATTCCGATCACTGATCCATCTTGTAAATATATTGTCTACCTCTTTTCCTTTTTCTGTTGAGCGTTGCAAATATTAATTTTCTTTTGTTTATTTTGGTTCTATTTCTATTTATTGTTTTTGTAGCTGAGAGCATGAACAATCATGAGGATGCTCTATGGAGACTCCATTATTTTCTGAAAAACAATTTTCATGAAAGGACGTGTTCATAGTCTTATATTTGCTGCGTGTTAGCCTAGTTCAAGCAATTAAATAAAAAAAACTGTAAATTGGTAAAAAAGGTAAACATTAAACTGATGGATTTATTTCCCGAAATGTTCAGTCGGATCTGAAGGACTGCATTTAATGAATATGCCCTGAAATGGTACCGCAAAGATAACGCAACCACAGCAGAAAGAAGAGAGGCCCTCTCTGGTTAACAGAGACTACCTCGCTGACTTAGGCAGGCTAGCGTGGAGAACCTATGTATATAAGCCAGTGGGAATCTATCTAGAAGATATAACTATCAGAGTCAACCATACATCGCATCGAGTCATATCTCTACTCCCACCTTTTATTCTATCAGTTTCATTAAACAGTCCAGTGCAGTTAGTGTAAACTTATAGCTACATTATAACAGTGTCTTTATATCACGTTCACTCAATCAAACCTAATTTCTCTCCTCAACAACTCCATTATAGCCCTAAGACCTGAAAGATCTAAGAGCCTCTTTCCCGTGTCCTCTGAATGCACTGACAGTCTTCGGGCAATGTTCACTCACTCAGACATTACTACATCATCTGACAGTGAGCTGTAGAGGCTCCTCGGAAGAGAAAACTAAGGGCAGCAATGCAGGCCTTGACTCGTTACGTCTGCGTGGGAGTCCAGCATGCAACCACTGAGCAAATCCTATTACTTGCCCTGATGATTGCTAGGAGTATCTGTTTTCTTTATGGATACATTTAGAACAATCAAAAAAGTATTTCGTATTTATTTGTGATCGAATTCTACTAACGGAACAGTTGAGCATATGTTTGAGTATCGATAACAATTTCTATTAGAGGGGTAAGGTGGACTAGCAATTTCTTCAGGTGATCCTGAAGACATTCTGGTCTAATACTCCAACAAGACTTAGACTACAGAACTAGTTGATGTCTGCATATACTTGGGTTTAGTCTGCGCACATTCCAACTCCACTACTATCACACAGACACTTATTTACATTTACATTGTACAGGCGACTAAATTCCTTTTGAAACATTGTCATATAAGATAACCTCATAGATTTTCAGATCCGTAGTTGGTTTGGCATTTTCTCTACACTTCTCACATCTTTCGATAACATATAAATAAAATGCACTGCTAAAACACAAAGAGCATAAAACACACTAATGCTGAAATCATTTAAGATAATATTGTATGAATATTATAAAATATTTCATATCCAACAATAAAAATTAAATATTGAATAATTTTGAAAAAATTATATAATATTCAAAGATGACAGTTTATTTTGCTGATATACTGTCATGCACTCAGGGAGGCATTAATCGAGTAAAAGCTAGCATTTGAATTATATAAGAAGCGTAAACATAAAAATGCTTTCAGTGTAAAAATATACCATGAATCTTTAACATCCTTTTTTTTTTGAGATTTCTTTTATTGATGCGCTCTCAAGAATTCTTTATATTTACTCCAATTTACTTAACAATATTCTCAAAATAATTCAATATTGTGATGTGCTCTTTTTCTTTTCTAAATGAATAATTCTGTTTTATTTTTTTTATAAATAAAAGACGGACAATAAGGATCAAAATTAAACATAATTTTTTCATAACAGCAATTTGTGTTTTGCAAATATAAATTTAGCCATGATATAATATTTTTGCTTTGTTTGGATAAATAAATAATAGTTATATATAAACGTCAAAAGTTATAATAATGATAATAATAATAGTGATAATAATGTTGCCCAGCATGACTTATCTGTGAGATTGCGACTTCAATAATTGAGGTAGCTGTTGAATGCCGATTAAAATGGTTTCCATTTTTTAGATTCCAAACTGGCTTCCAAAACTGGTAAAAAATTTGCAAGACAAAATTCATTGTACATTATAATCTTCGATGAATCGAAATTTCTTCAGATCTTAGATGCACTCTATTGCAAGCACTAGCTTTATTCTTTTTAAGAATTCTTTCAGGTATATAAGTTTTAAGTTATGGTTAGTATTTAGTAGAAAATCTGAAGCGTACTGAAAACGTATGTTACAAATAGTACGTTTGATTATTAACTCTGATTAATTATATTCATTTATACAGTCTACTCAATTTATCGGATCATTAAAATATTTGGTTTTATTCTTATATTAGGTGTTTACAAAAGTTTATCGCTTTGAAAACATTGCTGACTTTTAAAGTCAGATAGTTTATACCAATGTTTATTTTGATTAATTCTTTATTCAATTATGTACCCAAACGTCTTTACCTCCCATTTGTTATTGTAATCTGCAATCAAAATATCTGAAGGAAAAACTTGTTGATACGTGGTATTCTGAAAAATTATTGGAAAAAGAAATAAGCGCTTAGACGGCAGCCGAAAAAAATTGTGCAGTGGAAGGAGAGGGATTAATGCATCGCATTACGAGAGAGTTTTGGTTTAAACATTTCAAAAAAAGAGGACAGCAGCGTTCATGATTAGCCAAGATAAAATCATCCTTCGGTTCTCGATGATGAGCAATTGTTCGAATGTGTGAAGAAGAAAGCTTTTGCGACCTCTCGAGAAATATTTACCTCTTAATGGGGACTTCAAACACCACGATAAGCTTTTATCACAGAAAGCTGGGCCGCCTAAAATTTATGACCACAATAGATCCTCATGAATTGTTACAAGGCTAAGCCAAACAGCGCGTCAATTTGTGAATTTACTCTACTGATCAGTTTTTGGAAAAAAATACTAATTACCAGCGAAGAATGTAGGTATTTGTGAAAAATATAAGCGAGCATAAGCCTGGGCCATTTAGCCCAACCAAAGGTTGGCAAGACCGGTACAGCAAAAATATCATTATTTCCATTTGGTTAAACTTAAAAGTTGTTTAGCTTTTTGAGCTTGTTTCAGACGGTAGGGCTGTTGACTCTGAATATTATACCGATTAGCTAGATAAAGTTCATGAAGCTTTAAAAATAACGTACTTCTTTACAATTCCTATATAAAGGTACTTTACAATATGATAATACTTCCGCCTATCATTCGAATTTGAAGTGTTTTACAAACTCTGGCTATGGCTCCGATGTTGTACATTTGATTACGATCTTTTCCACATAATGGCTTATTTTCTCAAAACATGCCACTTTAAAAAATGAAAAGTGCCATTAGGGTACGAAGAGCTTTTCGCCTCAAAATTAAATGAATGTTATCGTCACAATTTTCTGCTTGCAGAAAAGGGTGAAAATGGTAGAAAAAATCTTATATTTTAAAGAATAAAATTGAAGTAAGCTTTTTATATTTAATTTTAAATAAAATTATTTAAAACATTCGGTTATGTAAACTGGTTTTGTTCTATGCAAGTAAGCGTTATCGCACCGTTTATCAAGATATCTTGATAATGGACGAACGCCCAAAATCGGTTGACATTACAAACTAAAGCAGACTATCACGGAAAAATCTCTGATTTCAGTTTTATACTGGTCGTTGCATCCACGGGAGTATCATAGAAGGATGTCTGAAGATTTTGCTAAATTTTAAACATTTATTTAGCCCGAAGGTCTTTGATCATTCTGAGTAGATTTTGCCAAAACTTATGATTGCGAAAAAAGTAATTTTTCCACAAACTGATTCCTAATTTTTCTGCTGAGAAACAAAAGATGCTTTAATTTACAAAGATTGATATTAGAAAGAAACAAATATTCGCATAATGAACAAAAAAATATAACCGATTTTTTTCAGACGTGCTAATTGTCCAACTAGCGTTCATGTGCGGTGGATGGGGGCAAGTAGCGAACATACTTTTATTTGTTATTACTAAATGTGAAATTTTTATTATTCTAAATACTAAATGTGAAATTTTTTAGAGTCGGCCACTACTGTATGAAACAAAAGAAATTACTACTACATCTATAAATCCTGAAGAAAGACTTTTTTTTTTTTTGAGAAGTATTGCAACTGGTCGCGAATTTGAAATTATCTACTGTTAATTAACAAAATGTCTAAGTAATAATTCTGGGAAAATGGGGAACAATAATACTGCTCTGAATGTATAATACGAGACGTACATTGTGTGAGGTGAAGTTGTTTGCGTCCGAGATTGTTCTCACGTGCTACCTGGCTAACCAACTAAACGAACATCACTCTCCAGCGCAGCCTTTCTAAACTAGGCTGCGTGTAGTAGAATGGCTGAATAGCCCAAATCATAGCGTAGGAAAACAAACATACACTTTATGTTTAATTTTTCCTAAATCTGGTTGGTAATTGCAAGTATTAAAAGAAGAATTCTGAATTCACCATTTCACTACTTTTTCAGGACTCGGTATAAGTATAAGTAATATTAATGATAAGTAATAATTGGATTATGTGTTGCCTACAGAACACCTCATTGAATTGCAGAAAGTGATTTCCGACGGGTAGCAACTGAATATTTTCTATGTTTTGCATATCTGAAATTAGAACTGAACTGTATCAAAATTAGAATCAAATTTGGTTTGAATCGTGTAAATTTAGTAATTCTACACCAATTCCATACGACCTTTACCATACCATAACCAATATCATATTTGAAGAATAGACGATTCTAATCATTCAGAAGAAGAAATTTTAATTGAAAAAAAAAAATCATTGTAACATAAGATTATATCTGCAATATACTTATATAAAAATAAATTTTAATCTGTACACTTTTCTATAATCTTTTAATATAATCTTCCTTTCAAGCATTTGGGAAAGCAAAGATGGCGTTTGATAAATTGTCAGTCAATCTGTGACAATCATTTTATTCACTTTTCATGTAAAATCCACCATGTTTACCAAACTTTGACATTTATTTAGAAACATGAAATAATTAAATTCACAGGAAATAGGTACTGATATTTATAAAGTTTCAATTGTTAAACATTTTCATCAAATGCATAAAATTTCGTTAAACTCAAGGTAGAACGGATACTCCTTAGTTTTTACAGTATAATGTTACAATCATTCGCGTATATTTTCGTTATTCGCAAAAACCAAAATAACTTTCATCAAAGTTGATATCCTGTTGAGAATTTTGTCCGAAATTAAACGTGTTGGATTACTTAGTGACAACTGAAAAGACTTGTTAGATTTAAATTCGTTGCGATTATTCGCTTTTGACATTTACTGTTAACAAGCTTAAAGCGAAAGACTATGTTGTGTGAGTGAGATAGAAAGAGAGATAGAAGACAGAAATATAGAAAAGCACGCCACACATAAACCATTTCTTAGCCAATTATAGAGGTATCTCATGTATAGATACTATAGCGAAAATTTTTTCTTGTTTTTTTTTTTACTACGTCTTGAATCCTAGATATCATCTAAAGATTTACTGTCTGAGTATCAAGCAGGTTTCAGGCGCACGTACTCCTCCACTATTGATAATCTTATTACGTCGATAAACGTAATTAAACTTCGCTTTCTTCAGAATAATAAAAAATTGTTTTGTTTCATTGTAGATTTTCGGGCTGCCTTCACCGAGAGGATAGAGATGCGTTGATTTTGAAATTTTATAACTTGGCTAAATTTATAATATCTATTAAATTTATAAAAAATTTAAAGTCTCTTTACGAAAATTCACAGTCTGCGGTGCGTGGAAGAGATGGTATTTTGGAGTGGTTTAACGTGGCTTCAGGAGTAAGGCAGGGCTGCGTATTGAGTCCACTTTTGTTCGCATTGTATCATGACGATTTGCCAGCTGCCCTGGATTCGGGCGTGAGGTTTGGCAACTTCGTAATTAAAGTCCTTATGTACGCTGACGACGTGGTACCAGTCTTCAGAGGAACATTAAAACATTGTAATCGTACTGCTTACAATGGAATTTATAAGTTAATTTAGATAAACCGAAAATCATTTTTTTTAGGAAGGGTGGTAGGTTGGTAGACAAAGAGCGGTGGTATTTCAATAATAATCCGATAGAAATTTTGAAAGAGTACAAATTTTATCTGGGCGTTACATTACCTCCATGTCTTTCTTTCAATCGTCATGTTAATAATAAAATATCCTTAAGGAAACTTGCTCTGAATAGTAAATGGCACGATTTTATTATTCAAAATATAACACAGAAATAACAACACCTACCTCTAAAGTTGAAAAAAAAACAACCTTTTTTACTTGAACTCGTGACCTCCCAATATTACTAGCTGCTAACGTGCGTTACATTGATCTAATTTCACCTTTTGATTTTCTCTTAATGAAATATAGATTTATTTTTAAGATTTTTGTTTTTTCAGGCAAACAGACACCACAAAAATCTGAAAGCTCAGAACCAAGCTTCGCCGGGAACCACCATTCCCTCACACTCACTCTATGGATATATATATATATATATTAGTACAAAGAGAGAGAGATCCTTATGTGTAGGTACAATGGCTAGCGCATACGTCTTTGCTGAGTGAATTCAGGATTCAATTCTCGTGAAAGCAAGAGGTTATTGAACCATTTCATGGAAAAAAAAGTGGCAGTCGAGGGAACTGAAACTTACTTACCACACGCCTCCTATAAATATCGCGCCTGGCAAGACTTGGGTCCTTGATAGGGCGTTGCGCTAAGTTTATATATATATCAAAAGAGAGAGAGAGAGAAGTTTGTGAGAGTAAGAGTGACCAAGAGATACATTATACAGAACTTCACGACAATCTATATATTAAAGCTTTGATAAAGACAGGAAACTCTGTCGAAACTTTGGCATAATTGAATGTTTCTTTCTTTTGACAAATCCTCACCAAATTTCTTCATAACATAATTCATAAACAATCAACAAATACTTTTATATTTATACAGAAAGGTAAAACGAACAAAAATAAAATTAAATATTAAATTAATTCTATCGAATTAGACAGAATTTCTAGTAATAATTCAATGAAATATTGGATTTGAAGTAAATAAAACTTCTTAGTACAAAGTAGTTTAATAAAACACTTTGAATTGATCGGATTAAACTATTGAAGTGGCAATAAATTTTAGTTACTAAGTTTTAGTAACTTCTAAGAACCAAAAAATGTTTTTAGTGTTGTGTGTGTGTTTTTACTCGTATGTTAAAAATAATATCACAAAAACAGGAAACCGCAGCGGGCTCAAATTTTGCTAAGCGATTAAGATATTACCACCGCATCCGGTAAGAAAGTTTCGGGGCAAAAATCAACTACCAGAAATGCATCTTTACTAATTTCTTTTTTTTTTTAGTTTTCTGCAATTATTTTCCCTAACAATTTCCTTTAAACTATTTATGCTATCTACACGTATATATATATCACCATCACTTTATTGGAAACATATTTTTGTGGGTAATTCTGGTGGAACAGTAGCGTTTAGCTTTCCTCCAAACTACCATTTCAGTTCAATGTATGCTTTGTTAAATTTGTAATTATTATGCATTAAAAGAATTGCTAGAATTCCCAAGTTGAGGAAAAATCGATAACAATTATAAAGATTTTCTTTTAAACTTGTCGTGCTATAATAATAAACCCTTTCACTTTTATGTGAAATATTTTTTCCAATTTAATTCAATTTAGATAATTCTGCGAAATTTGTGACGTTGAATTTCAAGTACACATAGTACGAGGTAGGTTCAATGCTATTGGTGATCTTTTTTTGGTCTACAATG
>JAAEAF010014948.1:0-29478 GCA_011037195.1 Triatoma infestans | reverse complement strand
AAAAACTGTTCAGTAAAAGCGCACTTCCGGTTTACTACTTTTTTTGAAACTCGGAATTTTGGCCATCTATTTTATTTCTAAATTAATTTTGGTCCGATGATAGAATTGTATAATCAACTATGATACCACTTTAGGGGAAGCTGTAACCTCACCCCTCGCATAAAAGTGCCCTTAAATGAATTTTTCTAGAGAAATATTTTAAATAAAAGGTGTAGATCATTGCATGTTTAGTTCATATACGAAGTTTTAAGAAAATCGTCGCAGCCATTGTTGAGAAAATCGCGAAAAAGTGAAAAAATCATTTAGTAAAGTGTTAAAACAAACGCACTTCCGGTTATCGGAATTTAAACAACATATTTAATTCTAATCAACATTATTTAGATGACAGAATTGTCTAATAAACTGAAATAGCAGTTAAGATGAAAATCTAACCCCTACCCTCTCCCAAAAGTGCCTTTAAATGCATTTTCCCGGAGAAATGTTTCAAAGAAAAATTGTAGCTCTTTGTATGTATAGTTGATGTTTCAAGTTTAAAGAAAATCGTCGGGAGCCATTTTTGAGAAAATCGCAAAAAAGTAAAAAAAAAATCCAACTAGTAAAATGGTACTTCCGGTTGTGGAATTTTGACAGATAACGTACTGTCAGTTCTCATGGTGATACCTAAAGGGAATATCAAGTTTCAACTTTCTACGGTATTTCGTCTTTGAGCTATGCTGTATACACACAGACCATTTGCTAAAACCCACTTTTTACTTTCTCTTACTCCTAGTAAGAGGAAGTATTGTAATCGTGTCAAATTTTCGATATCGAGTTTTCACCGGAAATATCCGTTTTGAGGTCCCCTGAGTCTAAAAAAGTGGTTTTTAGCGAATGGTCTGTTGTGTTTGTGTGTATGTATGTATTTATATATGTGAACAGCATAGCTCAAAAACGAAAAATCGTAGAAAGTTCAAACTTGATATTACGTTTAGGTATCACCATGGGATTTGACGGTGCGTTATCTGTCAATATTCCTCAACCGGAAGTACCACTTTACTAGTTGTTTTTTTTTACGTTTTTGCAATTTTCTCAAAAATGGCTCCGAGGATATTCTTTAAACATGTTGTATCAACTATATATACAAAACGCTACAACTTTTATTTGAAACATTTCTCCGGGAAAATTCATTTAAGGGCACTTCTGGGGGAGGGGTGGGGTTAGGTTTTCATCTTAACTGCTGTTTCAGTATATTAGACAATTCTGTCATCTAAATAATGTTAATTAGAATTAAATATGTTGTTGAAATTCCGAGTTTGAAAAAAAATAGATAACCGTAAGTGCGTTTTTACTGAAATATAATTTTCAGTTTTCTGGTATTTTCTCGAAAATGGCTCCAACGATTTTCTTTAAACCAGCGTTGTTAACTATACATATAAAGAGCTACAACTTTTATTTGAAACTTTCCCCTGATAAATTTATTTAAGGGGACTTTTGGGGGAGGGGGGTTATGTTTTTCTTTAAAATGCTATCACAGTTCTGTACACCCAAAATACAATTCTGTCATCCAAATTGAAATAACTAGAAATTAATATATGACCCAAATTCCGAGTTTCAAGGAAATTAGTAAACCGGACAGTTTTACTGGACAGTATTTTCACTTTTCGACGAATTTCATTAAATTTGGTACACTAACTATAAAATTTTGGCAATTATAATTTTGAGTACTGGAGTAAGAGAAAGTTGTGTGAGTGTTTCACACCAGATTTTTTGGACTTAGGGGACCTCAAAACTGATATTTCCGGTGAAAACTTGATATCGAAAATTTGACACGATTAAAATACTTCCTCTTACCTAGAAGTAAGAGAAAGTAAAAAATTATACTAAGATCTTATTATACACTTAGTAAATTGATAGATCTTGAGGCAAAGCGTTTTAAATGACTAGCATATTTACTAATCAGTGTTAAATGTTCAACAAAAAAAAAAGAAAAGAAAAAGATGCCTTAGATGTAACGCAATTTGTATGTTAGTCGAGTGTGGGCGTGATCTTAATCTATACAAGTTCAAGGTTAGACGGTATTTTGAGGAATGACATAAATAAAAGAACCTAGTATATGAACGTATTTTAATAATATTTATTGCTGCACCATAAAGTTATTATTATTTGCTAACTACAGTATAATTAGAATGATTTTAATATCCGTGTTTTTATTGTTTATATATATTTTGTTTTTAATTAAATCATCATATTTTTATTATACTATTTTAATGATAATCCAATTAGGTTATTTTTCCTATATTTATTATTATTTATTTTCAATATTTTCAATTGTAAGCAAATTCACTTTGTATTTAAAAAAAAAAAAAAAAAAACATTGTTATTCAAAGACATAATTATATTATAATTGTGCCTTTGTTTTATTAATTATGAATAATATTTAATAACTTGATAAGACTTTCACTCTGTTTAATATTGCTTTTTCCTTTGGTCTTTTTTATTAACAGCTTTCTAATTTTAATTTAACTCAGTGAAATTGTTAATTTATTTATTATTACTTTTTTTTTTTTTTTAATCAAGTAATAACTTACTTCCTTAACTTGAAGTTCCAGTTGTAAAACATTAAGTTTTCTCATTTAAATAATTGACTAACCTGAACATGTTGATAAAAATGTTTTTTTTTTTACTTGTTCTCGGGGTTTCATGGACATTAATGGGCGACTTTGTTTCCTCGTAAGCTAAAACGACGCTCATGCTCATCAAAATGTAGAGGGGACAACAACTCTTCAACAATAAATTTTTTCTAATTCAGGCGAAAATATTGATCAATAACTATTCACTTTGATTTACCGCTGAACTACTTTTTACTTTTTATTTTTCGTCAAGTTTTTGAAGTTGAAATTTTAATGGAATTACATGTTTTGAAGCCGAAATAAGGCGAAGGATTGTAGCGGCTAACAGATGCTTCTTTGGGCTTCGGAAGCACATGGGAAGTCACCTGATAGCAAGGCAGACGAAACTACGATTGTATAAGACCCCTGATCCGCCCAGTCTTGACCAATACGGCTCCGAAACCTGGACCACATCTAAGATAGATGAGAGAGGCCTCCTAGTTTTCGAAAGGAAAATACTGCGGCGAATTTTCGGACAGGAGTGGAGGTCTAGAACGAATCAGGAGCTATATGCGCTGTTTAAAGAAATAGACGTGGTCAAATTTATGAAGTTGGCTAGACTTCAGTGGGCTGGACATGTGGTTAGGATGAGGGACCGGGGACATTCCGAAAAAGTTGATGAATGAGCACCTCCATGGTGCGAGGAGAGTGGGGAGGCCGAAGCTGCGTTGGTAGATAGACGGTGCTGCTGGTGATGCGAGGACGGTATTAAATATTACGAACTGGAAAGCAGCAGCACAGAACAGAACTGACTGGCGGAAACTGGTTGAGGAGGCCAAGACTCAACAATGAGTTGTAGTGCCGCTGAATGATGATGACATGTTTTGAAATCATCTTTTGGAGTTTGGAATAAATATTTTTAGTGAATGGGTCTATATTTGTGTGCGTGTGTATGAACAAAAATATTTCTAGCAGTTCCATTCACTGATCCTATATCTTGCAACTAAAGGAGGATATAAAACGGGGTACAAGTTTCTATTTGAAAGTAATTACATTGAAAAAACCATCAACCAGCATCATCATCATCAATTCCCCAACTTTACTGAAAAGAAAGTTTACAAAGATAAATAAATTCTAACATTAAACCCATAAATTCCAATTTTTTCGGATAAATGTTTTTCATATAATGTGAAAGGTTTATATTATATAAATTCTTCAAGTATAGCTTTACATAATTTAAAGAGAATTGTAAAAAAAAAAAAATCGGTTGACCGATTTTTATCAAATCATATTTTTTAGGGTTCTCGAAAAAATTTAAATGAAATATCATTTTTTTGAAGTATACTGAAGGCGCGCGCACACATACACCTTTTTTTTTTTTTTAATTTTAATTTAAGGCGCGTAACAGCATTTATGGTGGTCATTGGCGACCAGCGCCTCTCAGTGCACTGCCGTCCTCCGGACAGTGTTCACTCGTTATACACAATACTGTCCCATCAACGGACAAGTGAGGTTTTCCGTCTAAAGTGCTATCATAGTTGATTATACAATTCTTACCATCCATACAAAATTAATTAGAAATAAATAGATGGCCAGAATTCCAAGTTTCAAGAAAATTAGTAAACCGGAATTGCGCTATTGCTGTGAATAGTCTTTAAGTTTTTGATGAATTTCGTCGAACTCCGACGAATTTCATTAATATGGCACATTAACTCTAAAATTCCAATTTTGAAAAACTGGAGTAAGAGAAAATTGTGTGAGTGTTTCACACCAGATTTTTTTTTTTTTGTATTTTTGAATTTCACTCAGCTATGTTCAATTGATATTGTGAATAATGAAACACATTTAGGTTTATTTTATATAGTTTTGAATGTTATTAATAACATTTCCAAAGGAACAAAAATTCTTTATTTTTGAAGAATAATTTTTAATTGATTTTGTTGACGCGACTTCTCTGAAGGTCAATCGACCAAGTTGTAGTCTTTCGTTTAAGTTATATTCTTTGTTCTTCATATTACTTTCTCTTACCCTCAGTAAGAGGAAGTAATGTAATCGTGTCAAATTTTCGATATCGAGTTTTCACCGGAAATATCCGTTATGAGGTCTCCTGAGTCCAAAAAAAGTGGTTTTTAGCAAATGGTCTGAGTGTGTATGTGTACGTACGTATGTATGTGAACAGCATAGCTCAAAAACGAAAATCCGTAGAATATTCAAACTTGATATTCCGTTTAGGTATCACCATGGGATCTGAAGTACGTAATATGTCAAAATTTCTCAGCCGGAAGTTCCACTTTACTAGTTTTTTTTTTTTACTTTTTTGCGATTTTCTCAAAAATGGCTCCAACGATGTTCTTGAAACCTGGTACATCAGCAGCTACATATGCAAAGAGCTACAACTTTTATTTGAAATATTGCTCCGGAAAAATGCATTTTAGGAGGGTAACTTTTGGGAGAGAGGTGGGGTTACGGTTTCCTCTAAAGTGCTATTTCAGTTTATTAGACAATTCTTTCATCTAAATAATGTTAATTAGAATTAGATATGTTGTAGAAATTCCGAGTTTGAAAAAATCTGATGACCGCAATTGCATTTACTTTACCATCTTTACTAAATAATTTTTTCACATTTTCGCGATTTTCTTAAACATGGTTCCGACGATTTTCTTGAAACTTCGTTACGCACACAAAGGTTCCTCTGGGTAAACCATTTCTCTGGGAAAATTCATTAAATGGCACTTTTAGCGGGAGGGGAGGGGCTATGTTTTTTTTTCTAAAGTGCTATTATAATGTATGTATGTATGTACTTTATTGCTTTAAAGATACTACAAAAATCTATAGCAAGAAGTGGGAGAAAATACAAAAATGAAATACTAATAAGCAAAACAGAACAAAAAACTTGAAAAAATAAAATAAAATATATATACCTCAAAATACATAACTCATAGAAAATCTAAAATAAAAATAAAAAACCAAAAAACATTTTGAAAATTAATATCATCCTTATCTGGTAATCAGTACAATATTTTACTAACTGTAAACTCATTAAGAATTTAAAGAAAATAGAGATAATTAACTAGGCGATACAACTGAACTATAATAAGCTAATTTATAAGTAGCTTTCTTAACTTGACACTTTTGACAAAAAATAAGTATATATTATTAATCTTGTTTCCATCAAAACGAGAGAGTACCTGTTCTATATTAGAAACTGTGTCATTACAGTCCGACAAATAGTGTTTCAAGTATTTTTCTCTATATGGAGACAGAGACGGACAATACAGTAAGTAGTGGATCAAATCATCTTTATCCCCCGAATCACACAGTCTGCATAACTGCTCATTATTAAATAAAGTGCTATTATAATACAATTCTATCATCCAAACAAAATTAATTAGCAATAAATAGATTGCCAAATTCCGAGTTTCAAGAAAATTAGTTAACCGGAAAAGCGCGTTTTTACTGAACAGTTTTGAAGAATTTCATTAAATTTGGTACACTGGCTACCAACAGAGAGGAACAGAGTTCACTCACTAATCACAACTTGTCATTTACCTTAACCCTTTTTCTACTCAACCATAAGCTACCATTTTAGTGTAAAGTCCAGACAGTCAGTGTGACTTCTAACATTGTACAGTGTTCAGCCATATCTGGTTTTTTATTCAAATATCCATTATAGCTGAACACTGTATAATGAATAGAACGCACAAACTGCAAGGACTTTACAGTAGAATAGAAATTAGGTAGCGAGAGAATAATAAAAACACAGACTGGCTGAGTAATAAGGTAGTGATACTGTTCTTGAACTGTTCAGCAGTCGGTCTATTTATATGAATCGAACTCTTCCTCCCTAGTCTGGCCTAGATGGGGAGTAACTAACTTTTGATTCATGTAATGTGTGCTTCTCCTCCTTCGGATTCTATAAATGTTTAATGATTCGGTTCCCATTACATTTAAATTCCAAATTGAAGTAAATCGGCTAACCAGAAGTGCGATTTTCATTAAACGGTTGTTTTTAGTTTTCTATAGTTTTATCTACATCATATAATACATCAAGAAAAGAATTAGTTTCTTTATACCAGGTGTACACTGATATGACCTATGTCTTATCATTTGAAACACTTTTCTGATTATGTATATTTTAGGATGCTCCTTTAGAGTGCTGGATGATTTAATTTTAATTATGATTTAAATTATTTTATTTTTAATGATATGTAATCAGTTTATATAAATAACTTATCATTTTATTATGAGTAAATAGAAAATAAAGTAAGTAGGTATTTAATGTTTACATTGTTTGAAGTGACATTTTTTACAAGTGTGTTGATTTATTATGTAATTAACTTGTCAACATATAATCTGAATGACATGATTATATTGATAAAGTTGGAGCTTCGTAAAAAACAAAAAAAAAAAAAAAAAAAAAAAAAAAAAAAAAAAAAAAAAAAAAAAACAACACAAAAAAAAAAAAAAAAAAAAAAAAAAAATAAAAAAAAAAAACAAAAAAAAAAAAAAAAAATTCAGTTTTGAAACACTCACACATACTGCAATTATTAACAATTATTTCAATATAGGGAGGTGAATAAATAGCTAAGTGGTTAGCGTACTGGACTCCCACGCGGAGAATTCGGGTTCGTGTCCAGCTGTGCTAGGCTTAGATTTTTTTCTTCCTAGGAGCTCCTACAGCTCACAGTCCGCTTATGGACAGTGTTGTCTGTGACGAGAGAACACTGTCCGGAGGCCGGCAATGCACTGAGAAGGCTCCGGGCGCCAATGACCATATGGATGTTGGCGCGTCTTAAAAAAAAAAAAAATTATTCTAATAGACAAATCTCCTTTAAGCTTAAAGTAATATCGTTTAGTTACGTAAGTATGCATTCATTATATGTATAGCGATTCCCAAAGCCTGGAAATGCTTAATTTTTCAGGCGGGCGTATACCATCACCAATTAGATTTCCTAAAACGACGGAACGGAAGCACATACTTTACTAATTTTCATTTTTTTTTTTTTTTTTTATTTTTTTTTTTTTTTTTTTTTCCTTTTTTTTTAAGACCGCTTCAACACTTCTACGGTCCTGTGCACCCGCCCTTCTCAGTGCACGCCGGCCCCCCCTCCTGGGACAGTTTTCTCTCATTACAGACACACTATCCGCACCGGATACATGATCTGTAAAGCTCCTAGAAAGACCATTTAAATGCAGGCACGGCTGGTTCTGAACTCCGGGATCTCCGCATTACTAGTCCAGCGCGCTACCACTGAGCTAATCCCTTCCCTCATACTTTACTATTAACATTTTTTTTTGTTTTAAACTAATATAAATTTAGCAGTTATATGCGGGACTCGAACTAGTGTTTTCCCAGTTAGAAGTACGTTCTCATAACCACTACTATACCAAACCCGCCAAGTATCATATCAATTGCCAATATCTTATTAATATCGCAATATTAATTAAAAGTAAGTAATCGGAAAACAAAATATTCTAATGGCTTTTTTTAATAATATATCTAATGTAAAAATAAATTTTAATTATTGTAAGCGTAATTGTAGGCAGTGGTTATTGTAAATAAACAGGATATTAGCCGCTCCTAAAAATGCAAATCTTATTTTCTATCCCACTTCCACATTTTATGCCTTTCCCTGTTTATTTTTATTTCATTAAATATCTCTATACAATTATTACTTTATCAACCAGTATGAACCAGTTATACTTTAATTATAGTTTTAAATTAGAAAATAAAATAAATCTGAAACATATATACATGGGACTTGATCTTGTCACAGTTCTCATGCTTTTAGTGTTGGAATTTTTTATTAAACGTTGAGCTAGTACGTAGTAATGTTTTAGTATGGCAGAGCCCCTCCATATGTTACAGTTGGATGAGCTATCTAATGTTTCGCTGCGTAACAACTCCTCAAAATCCATTTTCGGAGGGGAAAAAATGTTTCAAATAAAAAAATGATTGGATTTTGAGATATTTGTATGTATAATTAGGTTTATTAAATTTTAAATAAATCGTTGAAGCTGTTTTCGTGGAAATCGACAAAAAAAAAATTGAAAAGTTATTCTCTAAAAAAAATTGCACTTTCTGTTCAACGATTTTCTGCGAAGTTGGCACTTTTTACAATATGAACTTTTAAGCATCTCGCAGACCTTCTCATGCAAAATGTTAAGATCTTATAGGATTAAGATTGTGTCAATGTTTTTTTTTTTCTATATAAACCGACATTTCTCTCGCCCGTATTGCAATAGGTTTCACAACACTAGTGTTGGTCTAACAATTAAGACAAAATTACTTTGAAGAAGCTTGTTTTAATATGGAATAAATGTTGGTTTAATATCAAGTATACAATATAAATGTAACTGACATAAGTTTTAACGCACAGTAACGTTTATAAATATTTATTATAGTTTATTATTAGAAACGTCGGATTTATTTAAATTTTTGAATTTGAAACTTGGTCTCAAAGAACATTTTTCCGTGTGAGTGCCCCAATAGGTTTTTTTTTTTTTTTTTTTTTAGTTATATCACTTAGCCATTAGCGAACAATTGCAAGCACCTACCTGCGCGACCATGTAAGCCAAATTTTTTTTTCAACTGATCTCTTTACTGTTAACGTGCTAATTACATATATTCGTTGTACATGGATCTTATTTTTCACTCATTTAACCTTCTATTGGTCACGTAGATTTTGGCCAGTTAATTAAAACTCTTATCAAAGTCAAATATTGTTGGATTTTTACCTAAGTTTGAATTAAATAACCAAACCGGATTATAAGAATTTTCTCGAATATCAATTAATGCTATTGGGAAAGAGGTTATTTGAAGATAAGTACGTTTTTATGCTAGCTACTATAAATATACTAAACAATTACTACACCTTATCCTCTATTCCTTATTATTTGATTAGATTTTCAAATTCCACAAATGGATGACGATCTTTTTAAAAAAAAATGAGACCTTTTCAGACTTTGATTTGCTCGGTGGACTCAAGTCAAAGTCCCCAAAGGCAGCAAACTTATTATTATAATCATGTCAACTATCGTAATTACTTGTTACTTTTATTTTTTTGTTTCAGATAACGATAACTTGCCATAGTTGTGTATAAATATATATTTTTTTTAAAAATATTTTCAAATCCTTTTTACCCATATTTTAAGTCATTATGTGACACATTAAAATAACATTAAATCCTAACTCCATTTTAAGATTACAAATAAGTTTTTATTATTTTATTCAGACACGTTATAGAATTAGAATAAATAGAGAAAGCTTTTAATTAACAAAACACATTTTCTTCTTCATTATACAAGTATATAAACTTTACAAAATAACCAAAAAAAAAATATTTAAGAATCATTTAAAAAGCTTGGTTATTAAAAAAAACCGTCAGCTTTCGAGTTGCTCCCGGGTATTTAACATAAATCCCAATATTTCAATGAAGTTTTATTGTATTGTAACTAATAAAAATATTGTCTATATTTATTTAATAATATAATTTTGTACCAATTTTGTCCAATCATTGATATCAATAACTTCTACTAGATTCAATATTACTTTCTCTTACTCCTAGTATTGTAATCGTGTCAAATTTTCGATATCGAGTTTTCACCGGAAATATCCGTTTTGAGGTCTCCTGAGTCCAAAAAAGTGGTTTTTAGCAAATGGTGTGTGTCCGTGTGTGTGTGTGTGTGTGTGTGGTGTGTGTATGTATGTATGTGTCACGTGGGATCTGACACTACGTTATCTGTCAAAATTCCTCAACCGGAAGTACCACTTTACTAGTTGGATTTTTTACTTTTTTGCGATTTTCTCAAAAATGGCTCCGACGATTTTCTTTAAACTTTAAAAATCAACCACACATACAAAGAGCTACAACTTTTATTTGAAACATTTCTCCGGGAAAATGCAGTGAAGGGCACTTTTGGGGGAGGGGTGGGGTTAGGTTTCTATATAAAGTGCTATTTCAGTTTATTAGAAAATTCTGTCATCTAAATAATTTTAATTAGAATTAAATATGTTGTTGAAATTCCGAGTTTGAAAAAAATCGGATAACCGGAAGTGCGTTTACTTTACCACTTTACTAAATGATTTATTCACTTTTTCGCAATTTTCTCAAAAATGGCTCCGATGATTTTTTTGAAACTTCGTATATAAACTAAACATGCAAAGATCTACAACTTTTATCTAAAACATTTCTCTGGGAAAATTTTTTTAAGGGCACTTTTAGGGGAGGGGTGGGGTTAGATTTTCATCAAAGTGCTATCCTAGTTGATTATACAATTCTATCATCCAAACATAATTAGTTAGAAATAAATAGATGGCTGAAATTCCAGTTTCAAGAAAATTAGTAAACCGGAAGTGCGCTTTTACTGAACAGTTTTTTCAGTTTTCGACGAATTTCATTAAATTTGGTACACAAACTATAAAATTTGTCAATTATAATTTTGAGAACTGGAGTAAGAGAAAGTTGTGTGAGTGTTTCACACCAGATTTTTTTTGTTTCCTATCCACTTAATTCTGTATACCTGTAAGATAGGACACCCCTCCAGAGCCTCAACCACCTTCCAGTGTATGAAGGGTGTTGTGAGGAGTTGTTGGTTGTTGATTATGAAAAGATAAACACCTTAAGATTTGGTTTAAGATATAATTGATATATGTAATATAAATATATATATATATATATATTGGCCGAGCCTCTCCTCTCTGTGCGAGGGGCTGTTTCTCTCAGCTAGAGTGGATGAGTGGTGGGGGGTTCACTACCCCTACAAAGTTACGTAGGGTACACAATCTTTATTCTTCTATACGCATTACATTAAAGTTTCAATTGACCTCGTAACCTGAAGATAGCTCGCATAAAGCTAGCTTAGGCTGTTATTGTTTAGTATGTAAAGATTTTCTCTCCCCCTCCCCCCAAATCCATTTTTATATCAGCAATGAAAATTCGATGATAGGTTTTTTTTTTGCATCATCGAAGTCTTTAAAATTATTTTTTTCTAAATAATGATAAGATACGATCCGATAATCTAAATTCCTCCATATCCAGCCTTCCAAAAAGTTTCAAATTATCTTTATGCCAATATATTTTTATGATTTTTTTCAGGTTTCCGCGGCTATTTTTATGAAAAAAAAAAACAAAAAACACATGAGTTTCCGGTTTGAAACCGCGTCAATTTGTTTGCTAAAAATGTCTATGTTGCTTATGAGCCTCATTGGCTTTCCATGGTATAACGACCCTGAAATGGTGGCTCATTGTAACTTATGCGAAACATCGGTTTTTAGTAAACCAATGTCGTGGTTTCAACCTGGTAACTGAGTGTTTTTCAGTATATTTTATAATTTCCATTGCTATTATTTTAGGCAGTTTCTATTCTGGTATTGATAAACGGGACATGTTGGGAGTTAAAGATGTGGAAGTAAAGACTAAAGGAGTTTCGAACAGGATAATTAATTAATTATAATTAAAATTATATTCCCAGAAATGGGTTAGTTTACAACTGAACCTAATATACCCACTCATTCGGCGTTTTTACTTTCTCTTACTCCTCTAGTAAGAGGAGGTATTGTAATCGTGTCAAATTTTCGATATTGAGTTTTCACCGGAAATATCCGTTTTTTGTGGTCCTCTGAGTCCAAAAAAGTGGTTTTTAGCAAATGATCTGTTAGTATGTGTCTGTGTTTGTGTGTATGTATGTACTCGTATGTATGTATGTATGTGAACAGCATAGCTCAAAAAAGAAATATCGTAGAAAATTCCAACTTGATATTCCTTTTAGTTATCACCATGGGATCCGACAGTGGGTCATCTGTCAAAATTCCTCAACCGGAAGTATCACATTACTAGTTGTTTTTTTTTGTTTTTTTTTACGTTTTTGCGATTTTCTCAAAAATAGTTCCAACGGATTTTTATTTAAACTTGGTATATCAACTACACATATTAACAGCTACAACTTTTATTTGAAACATTTCTCCGGGAAAATTCATTTAAGGGCATTTTTTTTTGGAGGGGAGTTAAGTTTTTTCTCTAAAGTACTATCATAGTTTGATACAGTTTAGTCATCGAACCAAAATTAATTAGAAATAAATGACCGAAATTCCAAGTTTTAAAGAAAATTAGTGAACCCGGAAGTGCGCTTTTACTTGACAATTTTTTCGACGGATTTCATTAAATTTGTTACACAAACTATAAAATTTGTCAATTATAATTTTGAGAACTGGAGTAAGAGAAAGTTGTGTGAATGTTTCACATCAGATTTTTTTTTTTTTTAATTTTAAACGAGGCAAATGTGTTTGTTAATTTAAAAAAAAGAGGGTGTTCGGTGGCCTATGAGTGGTTTGGCACTGTTTTTCCAGTCTAAGGTGGGGGCAATATTGAATGCTGCCACCTTGTCGGGGGAGGAGTGGGATAGGAGGAGTTTAAGGAAGTGCGGATCCTTCTCGGATAGTAAGCCGCAATAAGGCTCTGAGTCAGCCTTGGGGAATGGATCGAACTTGTGGAGAGAATGTAGGAGAAGGCTACGCTTGGCTCGGAGGGGGTAGGTGCATCTTATTGGAATTACCCGGACAGCGGGTCTAGAGGGCAATTGGGGGGAAGATGGGCGGAATCGGCTGACTAGGGACCCGGAGCTCATTAGACACACATTTTGTGGACCTGAAACCAGGCCTGGCCGTTATAAAGACGTTCGCGAAAACAGATTACTTTGGGAGACGAGGGCTTTGGAGAAACGCTGGGGGGGACACGCAGCGGTGCCTCCAAGCTAAAAGATTTATAAAGTCAAGCAAGCAGGGAATTTCGGAGTATCTCCTGTCTCTTAGGGAGGACGGGTTTGAGAACCTTGGTAGGGATAGCGACTGGTAGGGAGATTAATTAAGGGGTTACGGGGGGTATCGGGGGGATAAGAGCCACATAGGCTTGGGTCCCGCGCCATTAGGCACCCGAATATTATAATAATAATTAAAAAAAAAAAAAAAAAAATTGAATTAAATTATAAAAAGTGGCTAAAACTATATATAAAGAAAACTATATAAACAAACTTCAAAGTGCCCTTTTTTCCCCCCTTTTTAATAATTATTTTTAATACATTATTTCCTACAGTAGCGTGATCTTTATATAATAAAGATTGAATATAATTGATAAAAGAAAGTAGTTATACAAGGTTTTTTGTGTATAACTTTATCGATCTGGTTTTATTTCAAGGTCTTATAAGGACATTAACTATGTTTTGGCATGAGAGTGTGTGTGGTTTATTATAATCATAAGAACAAGTACTATTATGTAATATGAGTGAATTGATATACAAAAAGTTGTGAGGTGGCCTATAAATATGTCATGTCCTTAAAAGAATATGTTCGGGAAAAAAACAGTAAAAATACTTGTTTCTTTAGAATTAAATATCTTTATAAAGATTTTTACTTTTTCTTACTTTTTCTCACACACATGAGTGCCTAACACTTTTATTTGCAGCATCCCTGGAAAAATTTATTTTAGCCGGGGTTTTTGAGGGCAACTTAAACCTTTCTTAAACATCAAACTTTCCTCTAAAGTATACTACTACTACAGTACAATGTATGGTTCTGCCACCCATATACGAGGCATGTCCAGTAGTAAGTAAGTGTACTGAATTTTTGTAGGTTACAAAAATTTTTATTTGAACCAAAAAATTACCTGGTTACATTACTACATATCTATGCTATTTTTCGACATAGTCACCATTCCTCTCAATGCAGGTGGTGAACCGGGGGGGGGTATTAATTTTTTGATGCCTTCCTCGAAGTAGTTTCCCGCCAAACTCTTCGTCCACCTCCCCCTTCACCTCCTCGTCGGTTGAAAATTTTTTTCCACCCATGTGCAGCTTCAGGGAGGTAAAGAGATAGTAATCTGAAGGTGCTAGGTCAATGGGGAATGCGCGGAATGGTTCAGGACATCCCATTTAAACGAGGCAAGCATTGTCGTGCAGCAGGCAGACTCCCTTTGTCAGCATGCCTCCCCTTTTGTTCTGAATCGCCCTTGGCAATTTTTTTTTTAGGGTCTCACAGTATCTTGCAGAGTTGATGGTCTCCCCTTGAGGCATATATTCAATTAAAATTATGCCTTGACAGTCCCAAAACACGGATGCCATGATTTTCTTGGCTGAAATTGTGGTTTTGAACTTTTTGGCGGAGGGTGAAGAGGTGTGACGCCACTGTTGAGACTGCCTTTTGGTTTCAGGTGTGTAGTGTGCAACCCAAGTTTCATCTCCAGTAATGATGGAGCGGAGAAATTCATCTCCATGGAGTTTGTAGCGTCTCAAAAACTCTTGCCCGGCCTCCACTCGATTCAACTTGTGTTGGTCTGTCAGCTGTTTTGGGACCCACCTCGCGGACAGTTTCCGATATCCGAGGGTTTCTGTGATGGTTTCGTGTAGCAGAGATTTGCGGAAACATCGCAGAAAGTTCATCCACAGTCAATCTGCGATCGTCACGGAGCGCATTTTCGATTTTTTCCACAATTTCGTCAGTCACAATTGAAGGTCTTCCGCTCCTCTGATCATCATGCACAGACGTACGACCGTTTTTAAACTCGCGACACCACTTGAACACACTCGTACGATTCATAGCTTTATCACCATATGCAGTTTTTACCTCATTATAAACCTCAACCGGAGTTTTTTCCCTTCCAAACGAGATAACGGATGACGCCGCGTATTTCACACTTGGCGGGAGATTGGATTGATATTTTTCACGAAACGTATTATCGCGTCGACAGTTCTCAACGTACTGACCTCGAACCGGTCTCGTTGCGGAGGGGAGGAATCAGGCTACACTACAGTGTAGCTAACATGTCAAAAAAAAAATCCCTCCGGCCGTGAGACCCTCAGTACACTTACTTGCTGAACATGCCTCGTAATATTAAGGTTCATTTGGATTCTAGAATTCCAAATTTCAAGAAAATCAGTTAACAGCAAGTATGACGTAGTTTTTTTTGGAACTTTCTTGATTCATATAGAATCGTTCTTCTCGGGAAAATAAAATTTGTTAGGAGGTTCTGTGGAATTTTGCGACTTAAATCATTTCAAATGAAATTTTGTTCATTCAAATAGCAACTCTGCCTTAAGGGTAGGTCATGATTATATAATAGGGCAAATGAATAAAATTTCAAATTTTAAGAGAATTGCCAGTTTAATTAATAAAATGTATAATTAAATATCACGCCAGATTTTTTATGTATATATATATATATATATCAAATACGAGGGTAGGTCAAATATAAACCGGACTTTTTTTTGTATATATTTATTTATGATAAGAAATTACAAAAAAACATATTTAATATTTTTTCAAGATAGTCTCCTTTACACTCTACTACATTTTTCCCAGCGTTTTGGAATCTTGAAGATCCCTTCTTCAAAGAAGTTTTGAGGTAGACTCATCAGCCAATTGCGCACAAAATCTCTTCGACAGCTTGATCGTTTTCCAAACGTTTTCCTTCCCAGTGCTTCTTTCAAGGGCCCAAACAAGAAGAACTAGTCACAGGGAGATAAATCTCGACTGTAGAGGTAGGGTGATCAAGGGGTTTCCATTCCAATTCGACCAATTTGTCCTTTGTCAATGTCGCCGTTTGAGAGGCCTGGCGTTGTCATGAAGGAGGATGACATCTCTGATTGGAATACCCCCGTCTTTTGGTTCTGTAGGCGGCTTTCGCTGACTCCAAACAGCTGGCAGTAGTAGGTTGATTTCACTGTGCGTCGATCGTGTAGGAAGTCAATGAGTAAAACTCTCCTTCAGTCCCAAAAAACAGTCGCGAGCACTTTTCCAGCAGAGAGAGACGGGTTTTTGCCTTCACGAGGGAATGCTTCATCTTTTTTCGCCAGTCCTTACTCGCCATTTTTTCTTCCGGCATGTAAAGGTGCACCCACGTCTTATCACATGTCACAATGCGGTTCAAAAACAACTTCCCTTCCTGCCGGAATTGATTCAAAAGTCTCTCAGTGATTTGCAATCTGACTTCTTTGTGGTCAGTAACCTCAGAACCTATCGAGCACAGACTTTTCTGAAGCCAAGATGCTCTGTGATTATGTTATAAGCACTGCCATGGCTGATTCCTATCTCTGAAGCGATTTCATCGATTTTTACGCGGCCTTTCACCTTCAATAAGGTTACATACAGCATGGATGTTGTCATCTATGACACTTGATCCTGGGTGTAGATCGTGACCTTGATTTTCTACACTTTCACGTCCACCTTTGAACTTCTTAGCCCAATCAAACACTTGGGTCCGAGAAATGATGGGTACCTTCACAAAACTGTGCTTGTAATCGAGTCAAAATTTCCGTTGGTTTAATAACCTTCGTTGGTTAAAAACTTAACAAATAATACGTTGTGCAACGCGCGATGTAACCTCTTGGTCAGTCATGGCTGTACTGGCGACAAAACAGAGATAAACAATTGCTGACAGAATAGAGATAAACAAAACCAATCTTGTTTGGGTCGGCCTGATGAGGCACTAAGAAAAAGTCCGGTTTATATTTGACTTACCCTCGTATTTTCTTTGAAGAATATTTCTTAATTAATCAAGAAAATAAAGACGACGTCACAATATGTCCTTGAGAATTATTCAAATAAAGACATCAATAGAAAGTCAATTAATAAAACAAAAACATTTGCCAATCAATATAATGTTTAATTCATAATTTATTTATTTTTTTTTTGCAAACACTTCACTTCACTACTTAGTTAAAGGTTAGAGAAATATTTGATATGCGTTTAACGTGTGCATTGGTAATATTCCAACAATGAAGTAGTCACACAGTTTTTTTTGTTTTATTTTTTTTAGTATTTATAAGAGAAAGTTGGCAATACTGCCAACTTCCTTTTTCATTAGTTTAACAATATAATAAAGATGCATAGAGAAGTAAGAAAGAGATAAAAAAAAAAAAATTAATTTCCTGGATGAGTTTATTATACATTTTGAATTAAAAAAAAAATATCTTTAATTAAAATCTATTTAATAATGGAAGAAATATCATTTGTATCATCATCATTATTATTATTATTATTATTATTATTATTATATACAATAGTTCATTGACCTTATTGTGAAGAGTAATTATTGGCGTGAATGAAGAAAACAATTTACAAATGCGTAACTAATTAGGAAAGGATTCATTCATTTATTTTTATTATTGCATTCAAACAAAGATAACTCACACGGAAGAGATAATTATAGCTCAACTGATAATTATTTTAATTAGCAAAGTTACTAATTGAAAAAAATATCAAATATTATCCATCCATTGGCATTCTAATTTAAATAACTTGATCATGAAATTTATTTAATTATGGTTCTTGGAGCTTAACTTTCACATTTACTTCCTATTTTGATCGTATCTTATTTATGATATTGAGTTTTTCACCGGAAGTATATATATTTGATGTCCCCTGAGTACGTAAAAACTGGCTCCGACGATATTTTTTTTTTTTGTTGAATTTACACAAATTTAGGACTTTTTTCGATTCAATTTTACATTTGTCCAGGAAAACTGACATTTAGGACTTGTGCGGAAGCAGCAATGTTGAATACTCCGCAAAAAAACGGTACGATTTCAGTGTATTGTTGTTCTTTCACCAATATAATATCAAAGGCGCGTTAAATCCATTACTCAAATACGGAGTTTTGAAAAAAGTTGCTTAATCGGACGAAGGGGCTTTTACTGAGTGATATTCTGAGATATACTGGTTAGTTCCGCAGATCTGGAAAGCATCACAGAGATATTTTCCATGATTTTCCTGCTACTTTTTGTGGTTTGTGGCAATCCAACAATACATGCTCACTTAGCTCCTCCTGTCCACTCCTTGGTAGAACTCCTCCACCTTTCTTCGTTCCACTCCCGCATTAATAAAATATCTAGATCTCGAAACGCTACGTCCCTGGCCAGCCCTCTTTCTTTACCTCGTGTAGAGCAATATCAAAACTAGTATTATCCAAGTTTACCGCCCGACCACGCTTTAGAAAATTTCTACACACAGAGCTAACCACTTCTAAATCCAAGGGGAGTCAACCTGTCAGCACCTGCAGAGCCTCAGTCGATAAGGTGCGGCTAAATCTTCCCATTAGGAGTTGCTGACAACTGCTGCAATATCCGGGTCTGGTGCACCTGATGCGCCTAGACTGAGGCACAATTAACCACCTGGAAAACCAGGACCGCCTGGTATAAAGCCCTCGCAACCCTACGTTTAACTCCCCATTCCTCTTCAAGAACCGCCTAAGCCTATACCCAATGTGCCTTGATCTCTCCTGGAGGAACCTCACATGATACCATATGCAATAGCGACTTTATATAGCAAGAATTGTTCAAAATTCAGCGCATACAACAAGTATTTCTGGGCTGGATGGGTAGCACTATCATATGGTCTGCTTTGAAGCCACCATTCATAACCTCCTGAAACTAACACATAGCTCTCCACAATTGATATTGTGTGGAGTGGGGGCAACTTTTACGTTTAATAAACTATTTATCAATTTTTATGACTTAAGTTAAAAGTGCATTAAGAGAAAAGAGGTCGTTTCTTTTTTATTTAAGAAAAATCACACAAATGTTCACTTTCATTACGAATCTATATAATTTAGGTCAAATTAATTTCCTGGTATTTATACGGATATTATTTTTCCTTTTTACACTTGATGTATTCCTCTTTTAATTACTTCAATGGAATCACTGTTGCATGGCGAGGACATTTTAGTTCTTTATGTTAATAGGAAGTTTCTAATAAATCTATAAGAAATATATCATCTCTTAACCTTACTATAGTAAATACATAACTTACATTAAACCTAAATATTTTCTTTATATTAGAAGGTTAATACAAAAGACATAAATCCTAGATACATATACTTCCTTGGTCACCATTTCACAACTATGACATTAATTTAAGGGCTAGGTTTGGGTCTAAAAATTCATCAGAATTGAATTACTAAGGGGTGTGTAAGTAATCTGTGAAAATGTTTAAAATTTGGTAATATATTTGTATGATTTGATTATCATAAATGATGTGTCTACGTCTTGTTGTTTGTGCCGAAAAAAAAAGGTTTTCACATCGTGATTTGCGTGATTCAGTGTGAGAGTTATCTAATAAAAGCACCAATATCCTGGCTTCGTATTTTTATTTTATTTTATTTTATTCATTTATCTATATGTTAATTTAAACAACTATTCAAGGACTATTCCCAACCCTTAACTGTGTGTCTTCAGATGTTTTTTCAATAAATATCTTTGCAACCCATTAGTAGATAATTTTCGATTAATAGTCATCATATAATTGAAATTAATTGTATTTTATAATTGTTTTGATTATAAAAATAAATAATATCTATTTATCTAAAAACTAAATGCGCATCAAAATGTGTTTATATCTATGACGATGACCTTCATTTATTCCTAAAACGGATGTACACTGTACATCCATTATTTCAATTCTTAACATAAAAAGTATATATCCCCGCCATTGTTACAATTAAATTAGTCCAGTTTACCTACCATGCTCTATACAAAACATGTTTTATGCTATTTTGAAATTTGCTAACAATACAAAAAGTTTATTTGCGTAGTTTTTCACGTTTCTATTTTTTTTTTTTATAATCATGTAAGTTTTTTTTTAATTTTTTTTATGTATTTAAATGTTACATATTATGTATTTTTTTTTTTTTTTTTACTTCCTCTTACTCCTAGTAAGAGAAAGTACTGCTTGTACGTATTTCCTGTATTTTTTCAAATTTTCACCGGAAATATACGTTCATCTTTAATTCCGGTCTAAGTTAAAACTTTTTTTTTTTTTTTTTTTTTTTAAGATAAAAAAGACGCGATAATATGTTTAAACACGTAAACTCACAATATCTAGGGCCTATCATTTTTAATTGAAATTTTTTTTTTACCGAATAAATTCATTTTTAAGTGGATTCAGGGGAAAAGGTTATTGTTGACGTTAGGTTTTAGTTTAAAAAGTTTCATTTTAGTATTAGGCATACTAATCTTCCGATATGCCAACATTTCGAGTTTAAGGAAAATAGGTTGCCCGGAAGTACTACTTTACTGAACGGGTTTTTTTTTTCGGTTTTCTGTGATTTTTTTTTATAATGACTCTAACGGAATTTCTTTGAATTTGGAATACTAACTTATACACGTTTACCTCTCACTTTTTGTTAGAAACTTTCCGAGAAAATTTGATTTACAAGGATTCTCTATGGAGACTGTGAAGTCACATTTTAACTCAAGTGTCGTTTTATTATAGATGTGTGAGCGTGTAAATCTCGATGCGTCTGTAATCTTGTTATTTGGTGACGGATGTGTTGTATGTTTAAGAGAGAAATATTAGTAATAATCAAGAGAGCACCATTGTTTTGAAATAAATATATTATTCGTTAATAGAATTTAATCTTTACAATGTCACAATAATATGCTTATAAGTATACTGAAATTGGTTGGAATAAACTCTTATGTTTTAACTTATTTCGATTTTTGAGCTATGCTGTTCACATACACACAATTTTCAAAAAAAAAAACACTTTTTTGGATTCAGGGGGGCCTCAAAATATGTATTTCCGGTGAAAACTCGATATAGAAAATTTGACTTGATTACAATACTTTCTCTTATTAAGTATTGAGAAAGTTAAAAAATATCTACACTTGCAAATACTGCCCCAGCAATTTATCGGTCTGACTGTGATATCTCAAGATATCCCTAAGCTCCAACTCCCACAACAAACATAACTCTTGAGTGTGTTGCCCTCCCAAATAAATGAAATCTAGTTTTGGCAAAACGGTGAACATTGATCTAAATAGTAGTATATGGTTTCTCTGTCTCCTCATCACATAAAGGAAAATAGACGCCATGCCCTATTTTGTGTAAATGACCGGGCTACCCAAGCGTGTCTAGAATTAGGATCTCCTTATTCAGAGAGAAAAGGTATTTCAAATCTCGCTTGTTTTATATCTTTTATGAATCTATTCAAGCATCCACCGGGCTTCTCCGCCTCCTTTTTCCTCCATTCTTTAACTTCTCTGTCACTTGCTTAGTGACGGCTATTTGCTCAGGACCACAGAATGATAGTGTGGATACCACTTTTCCCAACCCGTCCGCCCTTCTCATTGCCCTATAAACCCGCATTTAAGATGCTCTTCTGAGCGAGGCCATTAAATCTTCTTCTACATTCACCCGCTAGTTTAGAGCACTACTTTATTAAGGCTTTTAAAAGCCTTTATTGCAGCTTGACTATCAGAAAATATTCTTACCTCTTTAACTTCTCCACACCATTCTTACACTACTATGCAGCAGCATTCAGTGATATCAAATGATCTCAGCCTGGAAAACAGTAGTCATAACCCCTAAAGTCACACATAATCTTCCTTTGTTCAGCCCTTTTACAAGCATGCTTCTGCTCTTTTTTTTTTTTCTAATGCCAAGTCATGATTGGACTTCGAGCAGTCCAATATAAAATAGATCGATACTTATAGTTATTAGTCTGCCTAATTGGCAGTTGTTGAACGTCTAAAAGAGCTTGGCACTCATCTAGGTGAGAGCCAGTCATGTTCCCAACTCCACACAATACACAGGTAGGGCTGTTCACGACTCCAATTCGGGCAAAATGAGCCTGCATGTAATCGTTTCCAGTGGCTAGTCTGAAACAGGCAACTAATTCGTTTCTGGGAAGGTTATGGGGAATTCGTCCTCCCTTGTTCAAGCAGAACCCTCCACCTTTTTCCCTCTGCCTGCCTTTCAAACTCTCTTTCGCCTCGAAGTTAAATTTATGACGTAGGAGTCTTTTCGTTGTCGCGTAATCCAGGGGAGCTTGCGGTTGATCTTTTAGCGATCCAGTTTTTGCAAGACGGTCTGCGTCTTCATTACCCTGGATACCACAATGGCTGGGTATCCACTGCAGGCATATATCCCTATAAGCACAAAAGTTCTCCTATAAGCATTTGTGCTTCTAAAACATCGTACGACTCACTACTCACAAGGCTGGTTAAAGCCTGAATGGCTGCTTGTGAGTCAACGAACAAAACTGCTTTCTTTACTGCCTCATTTTGGAGCGTTTTTAGTGCTAATAGAACAGCTTTTACTTCTCCGTCAAAATTAGAACGAAAACGTCCCACCGGTTCGGCGACCTGGAAGTCAGAAGTAAAAAACACCTGCGCCAGCATTTCCACGTGCATCTAAGGCATAGCCATCCAGTATAAACGTGCTTCCAGGATGGTGTTGGGAAACGAGTATGTATCGTTTCGAGAGCTCCAATGTTGTTGTATCATTCTTGTGCACCATGTGTAAGAGGTGAAGATATCCCTTGTCTCTATGGAGAGAGTAGGTGTTTGTTGTTTGTTTGGGGAAGTGAAGCTTGTGCTCTAGACAGAGTAGTTTCCTTTGGAGGTGTCCTACCCCATACTGCTAATGCTGAAGAAAAGTAGATAAAAATTATAAAAATTAGGATATAATAAATTTGGGTAAAATAGGTTATAAATTGAAATAGTAAAATTGCTCTAAAAAAATCTTATCCAACGGTAAAGGGGATTTCTACAATCATAGCGAACTTATACATGTTGTGGTGGTTGGTTCCGCAGAGCTGGAAAGCATCAGAGACATTTTCCGTGAAGAGTTAGTGTGAAACTAAGTCTCTGTACGAGTCTGTGTTGGCACACTGTCTGATGGGCGAACGCCCGAAACCGGTCGATGACCACAAAATGAACCAGGCTACCACGGAAAATGTCTCTGATGCTCTGATCCGAACTTATACACCTTGCTTTGCATTTTCCGCAATTATTGAATGACATCTGCTATTATTTGTGAAATCACTATGTGAAAAATACAAATTTTTTTTTCACTTTATTTGTATTAATATCACCATTGTTCCACCACCCTGAGTCGACTAATGGCGAATGTGGGGGGACCCATGGCCAGTAAACGCAGGCTGCTGATGTCGGTCGCGTCCTCGGTTCTGTTATACGGGTGCGAGGTCTGGGCCGACGCCCTTCGTAAGGAAAAATATAGGAAGCAGCTCACTGCAGTGCAGAGGCGCGGGGCCCTAAGGGTGGCTAGCTCCTACCGCACAGTTTCGGGGGCGGCAGTCCTGGTGATTGCGGGTATGCCGCCTATCGATCTGTTGGCCAAGGAGCGGAAGCGGGTGTACGACTCGCGGCTGGTCACGGACCCGTTTGAGGCAAAGGTTGCTGCCCGGGCATCTATTGCCGCGGGTTGGCAGCGCCGCTGGGAAAGTGAGACGCGTGGACGATGGACGGCGCGGCTCATTGGTAATATCGAGGAGTGGACGGGCAGGCCACACGGCGAGAGGTGAACTACTATATCACCCAATTCCTGTCGGGGCATGGGTATTTTACCCATTATCTCTTCAGGATGGGCATAGCGGGGAGCCCGTCGTATGTCTACGGCGATGCTGCCCAGGACGATGCCCACCACACGTTTTTCGTGTGCGATAGATGGGCCCGCCGTCGCTGGGTCCTGGATAGTTTGTTGGGAGGTTGGTCCCCGGAATCGGCGGTCACCAGTATGGTGGAGAGCCGGGAGAAGTGGGGATGGATCGCGGCATATATTAGGGATGTGCTTTTAACAAAAAAGAAGGACTTGGAGCGCGCTGGCCTCTGAGTAAGTAGGAGGGGCCGTGTTGCGGCCCCATCCGAGGTTATGCCTAACCCGGCGGTTCCGGATGGGGTCCCGCAGTTGGGAGGCGAGGGGTTTTTTAGTGGGGGCGGGTCCCACACACCAGGGGTGGCGCCCTGGCGCGCATAAGGCGTTTTCCCCCTCGGAAAAAAAAAAAAATATCACCATTGTTACGTCATTTGGGAAAACAAAACTAAAAAAAATTTACAAATATTTCCTAATTGAAGCAAACACAAAAATAAGTTATTTTTATCTGAAACTAAAGTCAGATCTCTAAAAATAAAAATAAAAATAAGTAATATTTAGTTTAAACAACTATAAATCACTAAAAGTTTTGTTACGTGTACAATATTATATAACAATGCCACCACAACTTTTACCGTATTGTGTTACCTTCTATACTGTTATACAGTTATAACGTAAACATAAATAATGGTTTTTTTTTTTTTTTTTTTTTTTTTTTTTTTATCATCAGTGTGTGTGTGTTTGGAAAAAAAAACTAGTCTTCTAGTTTATTATGTTATTAGTGATATTTTTTTTTAGGATAATCACAATCTTTTCTTGTTTTTATTTGAAATCCGGCTTATATAGCGTTTGGCCTTGGAGGGGAAAAAAATTTCTGTAACCAAAAAAAAATACTATAACCTTTTTATTATAATTAATTTTTAATTTTATTTAAAAATGGTTTTTATTAAATTTATGTTAGGCATTTAATTCCATGCACTTTTAATGTCTAGATATATATATATATTATTATATATCGTACATTCATTACATTTTTAATTTCTCATTTAGAAAAAATTAATTAAATGAATTAGCAAAATTAGTGGTCAATATTATTCAGTAATCAATGGCAACCATGTTTTACTATCTTTAGTAAGAGGAAGTATTGTAATAGTGTCAAATTTTGCGATATCGAGTTTTCACTGGAAATATCCGTTTTGAGGTTCCCTGAGTGAAAAAAAGTGCATATGTAAAACGAAAAACGAAAAACCATAGAAAGTTGAAACTTGATATTCCGCTTAGGTATCACCATGAGATCTGACTGTATGTTTGTTATCTGTCAAAATTCCTCAACCGGAAGTACCACTTTATTAGTTATTTGCTTTTTTTTACTATTTTACGTTTTTTTCTCAAAAATGGCTCCAACGATTTTCTTCAAACTTGATATATCAAGTTACACATACAAAGAGCTACAACTTTTAATTTGAAACGTTATTCTGGAAAAATTCAAATTTAGGGGCAGTTATGGGGGTGGGGTTTAGGTTTTCATCTAAAGTGCTATTTCAGTTTATTAAACAATTCTATCATCTAAATAATGTTAATTAGAATTAAATATATTGTTGAAATTCCGAGTTTGATAAAAATCGGATGACCGGAAGTGTGTTTACTTTACCTCTTTACTCAATGATTTTTTCCACTTTTTCGCGATTTTCTCAAAAATGGCTTCGACGATTTTCTAGAAACTGTAAATATAAATACACATACAAAGTGCTACAACTTTTATTTAAAACATTTCTCTGGGTAAAGTCATTTAAGTGCACTTTTGGAGGAGGGGTAGGGTTACATCTTCTTCTAAAGTGCTATCATAGTTGATTATACAATTTTGTCATCCAAAAAAAATTAATTAGAAATAATTAGATGGCCAAAATTCCGAGTTTTAAGAAAATTAGTGAACCGGAAGTGAGCTTTTACGAACAGTTTTTTTTTTTTTTTTTTTTAATAGTTTTCAACGAATTTCATTAAATTTGGTACCAATTTCACAATTTTGGTATTAAACCATAAAATTTATCAATTATAATTTTGAGAACTGGAGTAAGAGAAACTTGTGTGAGTGTTTCACAAAGTTGAGTGAGAATTCCATATTTTATTTCTTATTGTACTAATAAAAAAAGTAACTAGTATATTAAGAAATTACAAAAAAATAAAAATAGTTCAACCATAAATTTTGTTTAGCTTAGAATATTTTGGGAGGGGGGCAGATATTATGTTGAATGTCAGAAAAAAAAAGTGTGTATTAACATGATTTAGATGATATAATTGTTTAATAACCTGAAATAGCACTTTAGATGAAAACCTAACCTTACCCTTCCCTCAGAAGTGCCCTTAAATGAATTTTCCCGGAGAAATGTTTCAAATAAAAGTTGTAGCTGTTAGTATGTGTTGTTGATATACCAAGTTTAAAGCAAATCGTTGGAACCATTTTTGAGAAAATCGCAAAAACGTAAAAAAAAAAAAAAAACTAGTAAAGTGGTACTTCCGGTTGAGAAATTTTGACAGATAACGTACTGTCAGATCCCAAGGTGTTACCTAAATGGAATATCAAGTTTGAACTTTCTACGATTTTTCGTTTTTGAGCTATGCTGTTCACATACATACACACACAGACAGAGACCATTTGCTAAAAACCACTTTTATGAAACGGACCTCAAAAAACGGATATTTCCGGTGAAAACTCAATATCGAAAATTTGACACGATTACAACCGTTTTTTTTTTTTGTTTGTTTTTTATATTTCAGTAAATACATTTAATACAGCAGGATTTATTTTATTTAAAGACTAAAAAACATTTTCTGGGTGCGTCTATAACTTTCATTTGATTGTCAAACGGATGAGTTACATAAAAGGTTAAGAAAACTCCTTCTAATATACTACGATTGTGAACGATATACTTCTTCTCTCGATAATAAAAAATCGTTATACAATAAATATATATAGAAATTAATATTTAACAATCTTTAAAAAATAATTCACTATCATTACTATATAGTTCATTAAAATATAAACTAATAAAATATTGATTAAGGAAGTACGGTATGTGGTGTACGTGTTTCTTCAACAGTCAGGTGTGGGGTTGGGTGTTGGTTAGGTTGCGTGTTCACACATCCGGATATTTCAAAGACTGGTTGTTGTTGTATTGTTTCTAGTGACATCATATTTAAAAAAATAAATTGTATAATAATATAAATAATATAGCAGCATATTAATTAAAAAAAATATTATAATAATTTAAAATGTGTTGCACTAAAGCGGCGTTTACACGATCAATAGTATTGACAATACTTTAGAGTATTGACAATAATACTGATCGTGTAAAGTGAAAAAAATGTATTGATGGTCGGTTATTGACAAGAGTATTGATGAAATCCAGATTTTCTATCAATACTGAGAATTGGAGGGGATATCGACAATATTATTGGTCAGTTCAATAGTTTTATCGAACGTTGCAACTAACCTGTACAAAACAAAAGCGATACTATTATAATAGGTTAAAGAATTCTATGTAATGAACATCTCCTATAATATATTAAAGTTGACTGGCCCAATTAATTTAAAATTTCCATTTTAAGAAAAACATTTCAGTTTGAACTCTGACAATTGCACTATTAGAAAAATCGTATGAGTGTTTCGTAGTTAATTTAATTTTTTGTTTCAAAAAGGGTTTTTATATGCCATGCTGTTTAATATAGAGAGAAAATAGGCTTCTAACTTTCCTTCCGAATGGTAGAAATATTAAATCACTACATGTCTACATGAAAAGTCTATCAAACAATTTTCCTTGTTTATGCCTGATTTTTGGTGGAATGTTAGATAAAGATTTAATATTTTGCCTTCTAAGGTGTTAATAAAAAATAAATGTATCTAAAACATGCAACACAAAATTACCAGAATTATATTATATTTTATTAAATATATCATTAGGATAAATGTTTATTTTCGATGTTTTATAAAGGAATTAATTAAGACTGAACTATAATGGAAGTAATTTAAATAAGAAACATTAGAGCTATCCCCCTTGAGTTTTCTATATAATATTAATAAAGTGAGCAGCAGGGTAAAGAGCTAACTATAACCATGGGCCAAAATAATAGCTACGCAAGCTTTAGAACGATTATTCATTTTTTAAAGGTTAAAAAAAAAAACAACTAAACTGATGAGTATAAACACGTAAATACACTCTCCTAGTGGCAGAAATAGTAAGTAGTATTGACAATAATATTGATCGTGTAAGGTAATGAAATATTGATAGTGGTTAGTATGAGTATTGATGGAAATATTGTCAATACTGGTATTGACAATAATATTGATCGTGTAAGGTAATGAAATATTGATAGTGGTTAGTATGAGTATTGATGGAAATATTGTCAATACTGGTTATTGACAATAATATTGATCGTGTAAACGCCGCTTAAAAAACTGCATGCTATAAAATGAGCAATCGTACAAACATGTTGCTGTATATTGGCCCAAGATGTGAAGTCCTGCAGATTCGAACGAATTTTCAATGGAGCTACAATAAAAATTAAAGAAGTTCTTCTACGATTGATAGTAATAGCATTCTGCAATTATTCATTTTTGAAATACAAAATATACACATGCGTAAAATACATAATAATAAAAAAAAATCTGGTGTGAATCACTCACACAACTTTCTCTTATTCCAGTTCTCAAAATGATAAGTGACAAATTTTATAGTTTGTGTACCAAATTTAATGAAGTTCGTCGAAAACTGAAAAAACTGTTCAGTAAAAGCGCACTTCCGGTTTACTAATTTTCTTGAAACTCGGAATTTCAGCCATCTATTTATTTCTAACTAATTATGTTTGGATGATAGAATTGTATAAATCAACTAGGATAGCACTTTGATGAAAATCTAACCCTACCCCTCCCCTAAAAGTGCCCTTAAAAGAATTTTCCCAGAGAAATGTTTTAGATAAAAGCTGTAGATCTTTGCATGTTTAGTTTACATACGAAGTTTCATAAAAATCGTCGGAGCCATTTTTGAGAAAATTGCGAAAAAATGAATAAATCATTTAGTAAAGTGGTAAAGTAAACGCACTTCCGGTTATCCGATTTTTTCAAACTCGGAATTTCAACAACATATTTAATTCTAATTAACATTATTTAGATGACAGAATTGTCTAATAAACTGAAATAGCACTTTAGATGAAAACCTAACCCCACACCCTCCCCCAAAAGTGCCCTTCAGTGCATTTTCCCGGAGAAATGTTTCAAATAAAAGTTGTAGCTCTTTGTATATGTGGTTGATGTTTCGAGTTTAAAGAAAATCGTCGGAGCCATTTTTGAGAAAATCGCAAAAAAGTAAAAAATCTAACTAGTAAAGTGGTACTTCCGGTTGAGGAATTTTGACAGATAACGTAGTGTCAGATCCCACGGTGATGCCTAAATGGAATATCAAGTTTTAACTTTCTACGGTTTTTTTCGTTTTTGAGCTATGCTGTTCACATACA
>JAAEAF010014947.1:11930-33589 GCA_011037195.1 Triatoma infestans | reverse complement strand
GGGGATATCTAAAAATAAAGTGTACAGTAACCTTAATCCCGTGGTTTCAGTCGAAGATCTGGAACGTCGAATAACTCTAGCCTGCCTAGATGTTGACTTTGCCACCTAGTGCTGCTACAAACAGAGCGTGGGAGTCCAGAGCTTTGGCTTGCCTATCCGTTGATGGTGCCCAGTTTGAAGAGCTTCTTTAAAGAAAAAAATAAGGTAATTTTGACATTAAACTGAAATTTGTTTTTCATATTTTAAATTACCATAACTTTTGTAAAACCTAACCGATTTAAAATTTTTTTTTTGTTTTTTTTTTAGGAAGCTCAAGTAACTATAAAAAATATGCAAAAAAAAAATTATAATGTCCATTTGAAAAAAAAAGTTGGGTACTGTATCTCGGGATATTGGGGTATAAAAAATGGATCAATCAATGAAAATAAACTAGACTAAAAATGATTAAATACGTGTTTTCTATTTTTTCGAAATTTCCCGCCGTTTAAAAAAAAAGTGGGTGGAGCATATAACGCTGGTCATCCTGTATATTCTATTCTTCTCAAACTTGCATTGCAATAAAAATTACTTATTTAACTTAATCATTATTAATAATTATAATAAAACTTAAACTTTGATGTGAAACTAATCTCTTACAGCAGTAAAAGAAGAAAAAAGTCTAAAAATCAACGTAGTATTTATGTAACAAATTATGTAATTTTTTTTTTTTTTTTAATTAGTAATAGCGTGTTACTAAAAAAAAATTACACATGTAGTTTAATTGGACAGTCAGCCAAATAAAACTTTTTATTTAAATATGTTTTTCATTATTATAATACATGCAAGCCGTAAGAAAACATAACAGACAGATAAACGAATTTACTAATTTTTTTAAATAGATTATTTTATTTGTATACTTAGGTATATCCTAATGAGCAAAAAAAAATTATCATTCAGCGGCGGCCGTGCAGCAAAACAAATTAGATTATCTGAATATAAAAATTCATTCTTCGAGTTTCAGCTTCGCAAAATGTTTGCATAACATTTTCATTAAAATTCCTATTTGCTGTTGCTGAATTAAAATGTTAGAAATGACCTTTGTTTTTTATTTCAATTTTTTCGGGTAATGGCAATTGAGAAAATTTAATTTTTTTTTTAAAAATATTCAACACTAACACCCATCTTGATAAGCCTATAAAATAATATTTATTTTATTATATATTTCTATTCTATAAAAAAAATATTATTGAAAAAAAAAACCTTTAACGAACACAATAAAAATATATATAACCTAGAACCTTTTAAATATAACCTATAATATCGCCAAGAATTATAATTAACGCTGCCCGGCGAGCAGCTACAATAGCATTAGTTGAGTCACATCATTAAGACAAACGAAGCTTGTCGGAAATTACCGAATATGACCATTTTTTGACACTGCGAATAGGGTAACGTCAACATCAAGCAACACTTGATGAAATAATTCTTTCTTAAAAACATATATTTATTAATGATGTTTAAATAATAATTATGCAAAGATTTTTATGCTATTATTATTTTTTAATATAAATTTAAAAATTAATTTTTGTAGTTATTTTCTGGTGGGGTAGCTGCAGTAGTGTGGCAGTACTTATGTACCAGACACCACTGTTGTCATTTAAATGAAATGTGATTTTCTGAACCTGAAGAACTCAAGAAAATGTGGAGAGCTATCGAGAGAGGCGAAGTTGATAGTATACAGAACCATATTGAGGCCAACAGTAACATACGCCAGCGAGTCATGGATGCTCAGAAAAGATGATGAACGATTGCTGAACATGTGGGAGAGAAAGATACTCCGAAAAATCTTTGGCCCAATAAGAGAAAGAGATCGGTACAAGATAAGGAAAAATGAAGAATTAAGAGAACTGTACCAAGAGCAGGATTTGGTGGGTTGGATAAGAAGAGGGTGGTTGAGATAGTGGGGGCACATTATGAGAATGGAGGAAACTAGAGGCTCTAAGAAATTGCTAGATTGGCATCCGGGGGGGGGCGAGGAAGAAAGGAAGACCGAGGAAAAGATAGCTAGATGACGCCGAAGAGGATATTAGGAGCCTGGGCGTAAGAAGATGGAGAAGAATCGCTTTGGTTAGAAAGGAGTGGGAGAGAGTGGTTGAGGAGGCCAAGGTCCTTCGAGGACCGTAGTGCCACGAAAGAAGAAGAAGAAGAAGAAGCAACTTAATTAATCATATTAAAATTAAAAAAAGTAAATATAAAAGATCAGCCTCAAATCAAGCCACTGTTACTCGACACATTTCACTATACATTACGTGCCACACATTTCAAAAAATGTTTATTTAGTTTTGATAAAAGATTAAATTATCGTAAAGTTGGTGGAAATTCATTTTTTATTTTACTTTGGCTAAACAACAAAACTTTAGAAAATATCTTACTTCTAATGGCGGTCAAATAACCACCATACTTTAAATAACAATGATTAATTAAATTATTTCTTTTTGTTGCGAGCATTGTTCGGCAAATCAATTGCCCTAGAATTCCTTTGTTCCAATTCACCCGTTATTACAAGCACCATGTAGCCAGGCCTCACATTAGTCTTGTAGCAAAAAGGGATAAAACCAAATCAGATTTAAGATTTAATTTACTAAATAGTTCGGTTTCATTATTGGTCTGAACAGTTCAAAGAAATACTAAGACCACCACAGCTCACTCAGCACGATTGGAGTATGGTGAGGGCAGTACTTTGTTTTGTATTAGATAACCATTTCATCTGTAATGCAGGAAAATTCTAGCAGTGGCTGAAAAAAATTAAATGTTTACCCCACTTTTTAATCAGTCTCTTCTTTACACGTTATTACTTTTCATGAAAAATGTTAAAATTGAGATTTTTTACTAGGTTTATAAAAAAAAATTTGAAAAATTTGTCCGTTAAACCTTCAATGAACACAATAAAAATATTTTTTAAAAAATATAACCTACTAAAATATCGCACACAATTACAATCAACGCTGCCCGGCGAGCAGCTTAAATAGCACTGGTTGGGGCACTGGTGTAAAAAAAACGACTTTCTGTTACAACTGCAATTTACTTAGTTTTATAACTGGACAAACTTTCTTCAAGCTTATAATTTTTATAACATGTTTAGTTGTCCGGTTGTTGTAGACTCACATTGTGTACAGGAAGTGTGAGTCTATAGAAATATTTCGTTGAAGTGAACTCTCTACTCGACGAACTTGGTGAATTTGATCTGACAATGTACGAAAATCCGAAACCAATCAGGAACAAAACCAAAATGCATGCTACGACGGATAAAATACCGGATGTTATCCATCATTCCGTACCCACCCACATTTTCAACAATGTTTAGTTGTCTTCAATATTTTTCGTGGGTGTGTGGCATAATAAAAAAGTGAAAAATCGCAGTAAGTTCAGATATTTAGTTTAATTGCTGTCAGGGAACCTAAAAGTAATAACATTTTATTCAAAATTGGTCAACCGGAATCGTCATTTTTTTGGAGTTTTCAATTTTTTCCGATTTTCTCGATAATTGCTGCAAATTCCAAATAAAAGTAGAAGATTTACATGTACATAAATAGTCTGTATACAAAGTTTAAAGAAAATCGTTTGAGCTGATTTTTCAAGGGAATCGTAAAAAATTAAAAATCCATTTAGGTAGGAGATACTTCCGGTTGACCGATTTTGATCAAAATCTTATTGCCAGGTCCCCTGACAGCAATTAAACTAAATGAAAACGCTGAACTTTCTGGGATTTTCCCATTTTGAGTTATGCCTAACCCCTACCGCAACCTCTCACTCTCTTACACACACTCAGATCAATTTTTAAAACAAGAGCCAGTAAAAAGATGTTTGAGAAACACACTCACTCACAAACAAAAGCATTTTTATGAACCGTTCAAAAGCACAAGTCTTTCTTAGTAGAATAATTATGATGAAATAAATTAAGACAAGCTAACTTGCTTGAAAAATTACTTTAATGACCGGCTACTTTATTTAGTAGTCCATTGTTAGCTTAGTTATGATAATTAGAGTATGCAAACTAAGTTGGGCAAAAATTACTTTTATTTAACACTGGATTTTAGAAGGTTTTATATTACAACTTTTTCACATAAATCTAAAGTACTGTTTTATTTTAATAATACAATGTATCATATGTAAGCACAAATGTTTGTGCTTCCTTTTCAAGCAATATTATTTTAGCTCAGTGCTCATCGGATCACCTTATTTAGATATTATTAAAAATCATTATAAACCAGTGAATGTCGAGGCAATAGCAGAGGATGACTTTGTTTTCAACAAAATCAGTTGAGAACGACTTCAAGTGTTGAGATTGATCTTGAAATGCTACAGCTAAGCTTTTCTTTCCCTTAGAATTCCTTAATACAATGTCACCACCTATCTATACAAAATTTTTGGTTGCTCCATATGACCGAATTTTGTTCATAATTATTGATATAATTTCCGACATGCATTCCCTTGCTTCCAAGTTAGAAGTCTCGTAGGACTATCGATTTATTCATGCACTCTGTCTCTTCACCCGGTTGTTTTTTTTTACTGTGACTTATACTTAAGAGTCTTCCTCCTAAACCGGTTCTGATTATTCTCTAGGCCTTCCATTCTACTGCGAGATTTTGTTTCTTCAACTTTCTATTATTTTCAAGCTTATTTAGATTCAAGCTTTCTTTTCTTTTATTATGCTAGGCTTTTAAATTCTTCACTAGTATATAATTGTATTTTGTATCTTATTTATTTAGAATGCTTTCATTTGCATTTTCGAGGTATTATAATAAGTATATCATTTCATCATCCTCGCTACTAGTGCACTCTCCACACAATGTAATAGTGTATTGTGATGGATGCCAGAAATATAAAAATATATTTAATTTGAAATAATCAAAATTATGAAAAAATGTGACATTCGCTTGCAAAAGGTCTATTCAGATAGAAGACCACTATTGTCTTTTAGAGTTCATGAACTTGATAGCATTGTCTACCCCTTTTTCTCACAGGGGAAGATTTGAACGAACAATTAGAAGACATTCCTTCAAGACAGTCTGAAACAGACACCGAAGCAAAACACCTCAGGGATCAGATATAAGTTAAAACATAAGAGTTTATTCCAACTAATTTCAGTAAATTAATAAGCATATTGCTGTGTTATTGAATAGCATTTAAATATATTGAAACTGGACAGTGACCACAAAATGAAACAGAAGATCTTCTAGTGGCCAATTAGAGGGCTAATTAAAATAATACGGTTCCAGAATAGTGTTATGTTTTGGTTGAATGTATATGATGTGATTTAATAATAATATACCCTTGTCTCTTATATCCTTTGTGGTCGGAAAATTGACTAATATTAATAATTATATCGTTATCTTATTAACTGAATGCGTAATATAATTAAAGTCCATTATATTAAGTTTGAACTAGGCGGCATTGTTTGTTGATGAACTTATTATTGACGTTATCCCTAGAACTAATGAGAAATGAACGTCTTAAAGTTAAAGCTTGCTTCCATCATCCTTAAACACACACACTATAATTGCTAATTCAAAATTCATGTCATCAATTACATGACAAATTACCCTCAAATTTCCTCTAAAATCAAATTATCGTAATTCAATTAATTTAAATCACAATATAACTAATTAATTCAATCAGTTTTTGACATATATACAAAAATGTACTTACTAAATGCACTTTAAATAAAAGAAAAAAAAGGAATTGAAACTGATTTTAATCCAAATTGAATGAAAAGCTTTTTTTCCATCCAATTTTCTACACGATGCTTTTGATAGTGCTGTATTTTTTAGAAGGGTGTCACACACAGAAACAAATTGGGAAGTTCTCTTTGGTAAAAACGTTCATTGATATTGGTTGCATCCATATTACATTCTTATTTTATTCTATTATTTCTTCTTATTCTTTTTTAACTTTTAAATTTAAGATCTGAATTATTAATTAATTATAAATTGAAGCCCAGATAAGTTTTTTTTTCAATTCATTTGATGGAAATGCTATCAAAAATTTTCCAACTTTTTTGGTAAGCTAGATTTTACATTAAAGCATTATGAACTAAGTGTTGAGAGTTAAAGAAAAACCTTAGGTTTCTTTCTAGATTGTAGCTTTTCTATAAATATATATAATATGAAAATAGGGACGATTAAATGTAAATTAAGACGTAGTCGGACTGCCAAAAGAGGTGATATACTGGATCGATTCCCAGTCTTAGATTTGGATTTTATTTGATTTAGGGTATCTACGAGAAATTTATGGAAAGGAATGTTTACTGACCACCACCGTCCAAGACGCTTGATTGGTTGCTGGACGAAAAATTATGCGGGAAAAATGCCATGATTTTGTAATGGGATCCGAATTATATAGATTCAAAGGATTTGAAGTTGCGGAGAAACAGAAAAATGAATCAAATTAAGTTGCTCCCCTGGCCTAGGCCCAGACTAGGAAGGAACAGTTCGATTCATATAATTTAGAGCGAGAGCAATACAATACAGAATAGTTCACGACCAATTAACAATCAGTCAGCAACCTTCTACTTACCTTCTTATCAGCCATTCTGTCTCTTAACCTCTCGCTAACTTAACTTCTATTATACTTCTTGTAAAGTCCTTGCAGTTTGTATTCTTTAAGAGTGTTCAGCTTATATTATAGTTTATTTTCTCTAATTCTCTTTCCATTGTCTCAAATTCTCTCTTTATAATTTTTATGACTAAATTAAACAGAGGAATTCTAAGTTTAGAAGAAATTTGACCATTGAAAGCTGGGAAATAAATAAATAAGTGAAAGATGCATTTTTCAATGAATTTAAAACTTTCTCCGTTAAATTGAAGGTTTAATTTGATGGAAAAAGGTGTATTTAGTTAAAAGAAAAAAACGGCTTTTATTTACTTGTGGAATGATTTCATTTGATTGAAAAAAAGTTTGAAAATGATAAAAAAAAAATGTTTAATTTACTTAAGAGAGTTACGTCTGGTTGGATTTTTTACTGGGCATTGTGGTTTGAAGCTTCACATAATGGAGCTCATGTTATAGGCTCCATTAGTGGAGTTTGTAAAACTAAGAAGAAACATCTAACCATCTTATGCGTGAGGTTGTGGGGAAATGTGAGGAGTTGTTCAGGACCCTTGGTTGTGTAATGTAATTGGTGGTATGATGATGTGTTTGTAGGTAGCTTGTGGCGTAGCGTTTTAGCGAAAAGGGCTTGTGTGTTTGTTTGAGATAGATTATAAGAATTAAGAGTAATTAAGAACACACTACTGTTTTATAAATAAATATATTCTGTTAAAATAATAACAACTTATTTGGTTTATAAATTTATTTAATTTATAACTGGCACAGATATTTAGAGAGCAATTCCTGGAGTGTCCTGTTTGAAGGTTGAGTTTAGACTCTCTACTCTTTACTCTTTTAAAGCTGATGGCTCTCTTCTTTGGAATTGCTCTCTCTCTCGCGGGGGAATTTTCTTACAAAGGTTTGCCCTAACGGGATTTTGTGCCTTTGTTTTTCTATTTAGTAATGACCAGATTTAATATACCTGGTTCTAAAATACACACTTTTTGAAGGTAAATTCACAGAACTAAAATAATTATAAAATATTAACAAAAATACAATTTTGGATACTATAAAATATTCAGAAACTTTAAACTTCGATTTTGTCCTTCCACTACAGTTGGATTAAAACATCAGTGGATGAACTTAGGCTATTTCCCATTAAGGTTATGGTCCGATTTGTTTAGGACTGTTGTGAAATTTAATTGGGTTAGATCCGGGTCTGGATTTTTGTTCACGACCCAGTTTGTTAGTTTTTTTTCTTTGGACTAGCTATGTGGGCTCAAGAGGGGCTTTGGTTAGTGAGGGCATGGTCGCTCCCCACAGACGGATAATAATACCTAAAAATTTGGTTGAAAAAGGTTTATCTTTACCGAAAATTCTATATAAAATAGAAATAGTTGCTAATCGCCTGTTATTTAGTCTTATGTCCACCTACAAACAAAAAATTAGGCATTTACATTTGAATATTGGGACTTTTGAGGAGCCGCATAATTACATTTGAAATAATTAAGTTAAATGTTAAGAGAGAAAATAAAATTGGTTTAAATTTTTACGAAAATAATTAAATAACTATTTATTCCGGCTAATCACATGTAGTTATCCCTAATATTGTATGATCAGGGAACAGTTTCAGTTTTAAGATAAGCCTTAGATTACAGTTCATCCAAAACTATTAACTGATCTTAGACAAGTGCTTCAAATAAAAGTGATATACATAATGTAAACTAAACAAAGATTAAAGAAAATGGTTTGAGCACCTTTCACGATTATCGTGAGCAAAAATAAATTGATAAATAAAAAAAACCACATGAGTTTCCGGATGTGAAACTCGGTGTTTTTCATGAAAATGGCCGCTGAAACCTAAAAGAACAAATTGGTATATATAGTATTTCCAATTCATTGAGAAGACCTGGGAGGGCTGTAAGCGGTCCATAGCCGAGACTGCAAGGGAAGTCCTGGGACCACAGGCGCGTTATGGAAGGTCACCGTGGTTTGACGAGGAGTGCAAAGCAGCAACAGATGCCAAAAATGTAGCCTACAAGAACATGATTAATAAAAGAACCACCAGGAGAGCAACGGAAGAATATAAGGAAAAAAGGAGGATAGAAAAAAGGATACACAAAAGAAAAAGAAGTTGTGGGAAAACAAAGAGTTAGAGGAAATAGAGACGCACAGAAATATAAATGAGAGCAGGCTGTTCTACCAGAAAGTAAATAAAGGAAGGGCCCCCTTTAAACCAAGGGTAACTGCGGTTAATGAAGAGAATGGAGCATTGCTATCCAAGAAAGATGAAATAATGCATAGATGGGCACGCCACTTTGACCGCCTATTGAAAGCGAGCCGCATGAAGAGGATGAGGGCATTTTAACTAACTGCAGCAGAGAGCAAGAAGAAGACGTTGTTGAACCCCCAGATTTTGATGACTTGGTGGATGCAATCTCCAGAATGAAGAATAATAAAGCCCCTGGAGTCGACAGCTTGCCAGCAGAGCTGTACAAATATGCAGGGGATGAATTTTATAAGACAATGCACAATCTAAGTATGTCCATTTGGGAGCATGAATCGATGCCGAGCCAATGGAGGAGAGCTATCATCTGCCCAATCCATAAAAAAGGAGACCAGCTGCAATGTGAAAACTATAGGGGTATTACCCTGTTATCATGTGCCTACAAAATCCTCTCCAATATCCTCTTCAATAAACTTACACCCTATGCCAACCGAGAAATAGGAAAATATCAGGCGGGCTTCAGGAAAAACAAGTCCACAATAGACCAGATATTCTCCCTCCGCATAATCCTGGAAAAAGGCATGGAATATAAAGTGCCCACTCACCACCTTTTCCCTGATTTTAAATGTGCTTATGACAGCGTCCTTCGCCCAAGACTGTACCAGGCCATGGAGGAAAGAGTATACCACCTAAACTCATTAGGTTGGTAAAAATGACGATGGCGGAAGCCTCAGGAGTGGTCCGTATTCAGTCTGAAATATCCCCTGAATTTCAGACAAGTAAAGGGCTAAGGCAAGGTGACGCTCTCGCCTGTCTCTTATTCAACCTGGCCCTAGAGAAAGTAATCAGGGATTCCGGTATTCAGACCTCAGGGACCATATATAATAAATCCGTCCAAATACTGGCCTACGCGGACGACGTAGATATTATTGCGCGTACAGTCCCTACGTTACAGAATGCCTTCCTTGCATTCAAAAAAGCAGCATCTTCCATGGGTCTTGTCCTAAATCAGGATAAGACAAAATATATGTATGTTGGAAGTGGCAATGTTCCCCCAGGAAACAGTATTCAGATTGGTCCTTTTACTTTTCAAAGGGTACAAGAATTTACCTACCTTGGTTCCCAGGTCACCTCCACTAATAATGTTTCGACGGAGATCAGCAGAAGAATTATGGCTGCGAACAGATGTTATTTTGGCCTGGTAAAATACATGAAGAGCAGCCTGATCTCCAGGAGAACGAAAATCAGGCTGTATAAAACCCTCATCCGCCCAGTAGTGATGTACGCTTCCCAAGCTTGGATTATTTCCAAAAACGATGAAAAGAAACTCCTTGTATTTGAAAGAAAAATACTCAGGCGCATTTTTGGCGCAGTGAGAGAAGGGGATACATGGAGAAGGCGAAAAAACAAGGAGTTATATGAACTGTATGGGGAAGCGGACGTCGTACACACTATTCGACTATCCAGGCTGAGCTGGGCTAGCCATGTGGCGAGGATGGAGGAAAATGAGATACCAAGGAGGATTTTGGATGGGGGAATAGGTACGAAAAGAAAGGTTGGCAGACCCAAACTTAGGTGGCTTGACGGTGTGACCAACGATGCGAGGAGCATCTTGGGTACTCGCAACTGGAGAGCAGCTGCAACTAGCAGAGACACCTGGATTAGGCTCATTGAGGAGGCCAGGACCCACCAAGGGTTGTAGAGCCATGAAGATAGATAGATAGTATTTCCAATTAATTGAGTTTCACTGGAATCTTTGAGATCGCTAGTGATTCCGCTACAATGGAATATCAAATTTAAACTTCCAATAAATTTTCAATTTGAATTATGCCGTCATATTAAATGCTTATCAATAATTATGTTTGTTGTGGTGGTTGGTCCCGCAGAGCTGGAAAGCGCAGAGCTAACTTAGTTTCACACTAACTGAGACGTATATTTTACCTTGACCTAGTTTAAGAGTTTAGTTTTTTAAAAATACGTCTCAGTTAGTGTGAAACTAAGTCAGCTCTGTGCGAGTCTGTGTTTTGTCACACTGTCTAAAAAACGCATCCTGAAGATGGGCGAACGCCCGAAACCGGTCGATGACCACAAAATGAAGCAGGCTACCACGGAAAATGTCTCTAATAATTATGTTGCCTGAACTTTCATATCAAAATGTCATCCATATTTCTGGGAGGAGCGTTTCTAGTAGAAATATACGAATTTTCGTTTTGTTTTGATATTCCATCGTTTTGGACCGATACTAAAAACCTACGTATTATTATTTTAAACCTTATTCCAACAATAATTCGCTACTATTCAATTCATCCACACTATTCATTCATTCATACTATTATTCCATCTATATTCTCCACGCCATTTGACGCCTCATTGCTGCGTCACAAATTTCCCTAAAGCGCAGGAAGGCTATTATTGTTCAAATATAATTGAAAACTTGCTATTGGCCATTAACTAAGATCATTTATACAAGTTATATTCCAAGATTATCTGTTCGGGCAGTTAGCTCAACCCCACAATTCGTCATTTGATCCAATCCCTTTGATCCCAGGATGGAACGATAAGAAAGACATGTAGTGGAGCTATTGACTGTGTCTCTGAACTTGCAATACTCTTCAGATTCAACATATTGTCTGAGTTGTTGAATATAATTTCTTTATATTTTATTAATAAAGTACGTCAACAAATTGAACTTTTACTAGAATTGTTTTCAATTTTACTAAATTACTAAGATTTGAACTATGGAATAAAAATTATCAATATAAAATTATGAAGTTGGGAAATAAATGGTAACTGATGGCAGGCTGCTCTGTTGGTAAATTCTCTGTTTTGTTTTTATTATGCACCAAATTCTGTCTTTAATTATAATAATCTGTTTTAATGAAAAGAGGCTTTCATTTTGTACTGATATTTAAGAAAAAGTTTAAGACGGTAAAAAGGCGGAGCTTCAAGTATTCTCCTTTAGGCTAAGAAATGCGCCACTAGTGCTCTTGAGAGTGTTAACATTTAGCTTTAGGGTACTTTACTTAATACATATTAAGTGGGTAATTTTTTTTATATTCTCAATATAAAATAACTTTGTTTTATTTTTATTCATTTTTTTCTTACTCTCTTGTAAGAGAAAGTATTGTAATCGTGCCAAATTTTCGATATCGAATGTTCACTGGAAATATCCGCTTTGATGTTCCCTGAGTCAAAACAAGTGGGTTTTAGAAAATGGTCTGTTTGTGTGTGTGTACATGAACTGCATAGCTCAAAAACGAAAAATCGTAGAAAGTGCAAACTGGATATTCCGTTTACATGTGTTATTGCTCCAAAACCCGTTCCTGTTTCCGCATCCTGTGCACTACAATCCCATATCATCTCTCTACAAGACTGGCTTATCCGGTGGAGAATAAAGGTCAATCCCACTAAAAGCAAATGCATTTCCTTCACCCTCCGCCATGCTACTCTCCCGCCCATCCTCCTTCATGGGACTATAATACCGACAGTGGACAAAGTCCGATATTTAGGACTTTTATCTAGACAAAAGACTTACTTGGAATCCGCATACACGATTAAAAAGACTTGAACTAAACAGACGTTACAAACTTCTCTCGAGACTACTTGAGCGACGCTCTAAACTTTCTCTTGAAAACAAATGTCTTATCTACAACACTATTATAAAGCCCCTCTGGACATACGGATGCGAGGTCTGGGGTTCGACCAAGCATTCCAACTCCTATCGCATTCAAGCTTTTCAATCCAAAACCCTCAGAAGAATTACCAATGCCCCGTTCTATGTTTCCAACCTAACCCTTCACAGTGACCTCAAAATCCCTTTTGTTCATCAGTTCATAAAATCACGTTACAAGAAATTCCATGACCTCACATCCAACCATTCTAACCCTTTAGTCCAACAACTCTCTTCTCTTTCTATTCCACACAACCCTTCCAGGAGACTGAAACGCCACTGGCCGCGCGACCATCTAACACTTGTTAGCATTTTATAGTAATAATTAGGGAGTACCTCCACTGGGAGGCATCGCTTAACAAGACATTCACGCCCTTTTTATGTCACTACTATCATATTCACTCATAATACTGTTTGCATAGTTGTGAATTTCTTAATAAAATAAAAAAAAGAAAAAGGATATTCCGTTTAAGTAGCAGCATGGGATCCGACAGTAGGTTATCTGTCAAAATTCCTCAATCGGAAGTACAACTTGAATGAAGTTTGTTTTTTCTAATTTTTTGCGATTTTCTCAAAAATGGCTCCAACGATGTTCTTGAAACATGGTATATTAACTACACATACAAAGAGCAGCAACTTTTATTTAAAACATTTCTCCAGGAAAATTCAATTAAGAGTACTTTGGGGGGGGGGTGGAGCGGTGGGTTCGGTTTCGTCTTAAGTGCTGTTTCAGTTTACTGTACAATTCTGTCATCTAAATAATATTAATTAGAATTAAATTTGTTGTTGAAATTCCTAATGTGAAAAAAAACGGATGACCGGAAGTGCGTTATTAATGAATTGTATTTTTCAGTTCTCTGTAATTTTCTTGAAAACGCTCCGATTTTCTTTAAATTAATAATGTGAACTACCTACATATGTAAAGAGCTACAACTTTTATTTGAAACATTTCTCCTGGTAAAGTCATGGAGGTTATGTTTTTCTCTAGAGTGCTGTCATAGTTGATTGCACAATTCTACCATCCAAACAAAATTAATTAATAAATAGATGGCAAAAATTCCGAGTTTCAAGAAAATTAGTAAACCGGAAGTGCGCATTTACTGAACAGTTTTTTTTTTTTTTTTTTAGTTTTCGTCGAATTTCGACGAATTTCATTTAAATTTGGTTTCATTAAATTCCATTAAACTATAAAATTGTCAATTGCAATTTTGAAAAATGGAGTAAGAGAAAGTTGTATGAGTGTTTCACACCAGATTATTTTTTTGAGTTCTATGAAAATTGAACTTACATGTGTTTTTCTTTCTTTTTTTCATTGTAACAATAATCGAGAAAATTTGTTTACTTCAAGACTTCCCCTTATTAATGATTATTAGTTTTATTTTGTTTGTTTAAATAATGCAATGATGAAAGAATAAAAATGATAAATAAATAAAAATTATGGAATACGAGTATAAATTATAGATATCTATTAATAAATTTGAACGTTAGAGAAGGAATTAACTCACTGGTAGTGCACTGGACAATTTTGACACATAACTTACTGTCGGATCCCATGGTGATACGTAAACGGAATATCAAGTTTAAACATTCTGCAATTTTTCGTTTTTGAGTTATTCTGTCCCACACACACACACCCATACAGACAGATAAACACTCAGATCAATCGCTACAAACTAGTATTTTGGACTCAGGAGACCTCAAAACGGATATTTCCGGTAAAAAAAAAAACTCGATATCAAAAATTTGACAAGATTACAATACTTCCTCTAGTAAGAGAAAGTAAAAATAGAGCAGAGTTTGTTTAAAAAAACTTCACACACTTAACTTTACTAATTAAATTAATATTTAATTTATGACCAATTATATTCAACTTATTTATTTATTTATTTATTTTGCCAGAAAAAAGATCAATACATCCTTATTGGCAATGTCAAGTTAGAATATAATTTAAATTCACATAAATTGTCAAGACAAAAACTTAATTTTAAAATATCCCTGTATCTCAAACAGCGAGTGAGCTAATAACACTTTTTTAACACTAGTTTTGAAACACTTCAAAGTATTATTTTTTTATATTCGCTGGTAAATAATTATAAAGCGAGATGGACAAACTATGGATGCTGGTACGAACTTTTGTCAACCTGTTTCTATTCTGGACAAGATTATTGCGCTTTCTGGTGGAATGATCATGAACTTGCGCAAAACATATAAATTGGCCTTCATTGCACTTTAACGTAGACGAGGCATTGATAAATAAATATGGCTGGTAGTGTCATTATGTTCAATTTCTTAAACAAAGAACGACAAGATACTTTCGAGTCTAAACCCAAAGTGACTCTAATTGCCTTCTTTTGTAAGAGGGAGTTCGGTGGCCTTGGGTGGTTTGGCAACGGTTTTCCAGGCTGAGGTGGTGGGCATTATTGAATGCTGCCGCCTGGTGGGGGAGTGGCAGGGAGAATTCAAAGAAGTGGCTTGTCACAAAGACGTTTCGTGACAAACAGATTAGACTTTGGGAAACGAAAGTTTTGGAGAAACGCTGGGGGGACACGCAGGGGTGCCTCCAAGCCAAAAGATTTATAAAGACAAGTAGGCAGGGAACTTCGGAGTATCTCCTGTCTGAGGACTCTGAGACCCTGATAGGGATAGTGACTGGGATACACTTGGATGTCCAGCCACTTCTTTAATTAGGGAGGACGTCTAGTCCCATTTGTCAGAACTGCGACACGGAGTTAGGGAAACGGTGTACCACTACCTTATGTCAGTGTCTCCGTTTCGCTGGAACTAGGTTTCGTGTTTTTGGGAGGGCATCACTCCGCAGGATTGCCTGCGCGAGCTGGAGTTTATGGATATCTTGGGATACTGTAGACTAACCGGTAAGCTACCGGGGGAGGATTAATTAAGGGGATAGGGGGGTATCGGGGGATAAAGCCACATAGGCTTAGGTCCCGCGCCATTAGGCACCCGATACAATATAATAATAATAATATATAATAATAAATAAATAATAAGTAACCTAAATATTTTTTTACATTCGGCAGCATAACCCCAAATTACAGTACCATAGCACAAATGGCTATGAACATACGCAAAATATGTCAACTTTAATGCTTCCAAGTCAACCGATATTCTTAATTTTCGCAAGACATAGATTCCACGAGACACTTTACCCATGACCATTATTAACTTGATCTGTTCAGTTCAGTTTTGAATCTATGAAAATGCCTAAGAAACTGGCAGCATTTTCAGTCCCACCATAATTTCCTAATTTAATAGTAATCTCTTTTATTTTGTCCTGGTTTAAACTTAGGCTTATTAGTTGAACAGTTCAATAGTGGCCTTCTCAAATCACCGTGTTTACATTACAAACAATCTAGTATTTATACTTCTCTCAACGGCACTTCAACAAATCAACAACCAAACACATATAAGAGCTCACCTACACAATAATTTCAATAAACTATTATTCAATCTATTATATTATTAATCAATTCTATTTCTTTGAATTCAAACCATTATATTTGAAAGAATAACAAACAAATAACTGTCAATTTGACAAAGAGATATTGTTTATCAAATATTGACAAATAATCCAACTATTTGTTTTTAGAGACATGCAAATTACACAACAATGTCCAACAGGACATAACCTCTAAATTTTGGATTAAAAAAATAAAAAGGGCAAAAAAAGAGAGTTACATTCGTGTCCGCACAGTTTTACAAGTTGTTAGCTTTGTTCATTAAAAATCATTTAAAACCTTTTGGAAACAATTGCCCAGAATTGTGTAACTTTAACACACAGGGTATACTCGTTGTTAAGCACACACACATACCCACACACACTCAGACATACACATACAAAAAAAAAAAAAAGATAAAAATGATTCACAATGTCTACTAAATGGCTGCCATTAATTACAATCCCATATCGAATAACAGCATTTAATTTTTTTTTTGCACAATTAAGGGGGGAAAATGTTCCTAAACGTGTGAGTTTAAATTCCAATTACCTTTAAATTATTCTTTTATTTGATTTGTGTTTGAGGAGGGGGAAAAAAAATTCTATTGATTTCTAAAAGTGGAAATAATGTATTAATTTGTTAGAAATCGATTTTTTTTTTAAATAATTATGATTTAATTTTTTTATTTTTTTGCCTACGAAGGCGCTTTAATGTATTTTAATATTAACGTATTGTTGGAACAATTCGTTACTATTCTTAAACAATTCATTATACTCGGATATAACAGTTTCATTCAATATTGTTCTTATATAAAATCATGACTTAGATTGTTCTTTAGTTTTTCAGTAAAATCTTTGATTTTATTGGCTCCTTACTTGTAGAGTTAGATACTGTATTAGGAACCGAAGAGTGGGATCTAAAGCAGAGAGAGACACACAAAAACAGAGTCTCCCACTCTAGTCTGGCCTAAGTAGTGAGTGAGACTCAATTTTTGTGTGTGTGTGTGTCTCTCTCTCTCTGCTTTAGATCCCTCTCTTCGGTTCCTATTACATCCCGAAGAGTGGGATCTAAAGCAGAGAGAGAGAGAGAGAGACACTGCCAAACATTGAGAGTCTCACTCCACTACTTTAAGTGGCCCCTACACTATCAATATTCACGCCAATATATTGCACAAGAATTGATATTGCACAATAATATTGATCGTCTGTAGATCAGTTTGAAAGAATGTGCAATATATTGAGTCAATCAAAAAGGGTTTGATTTTTATCTGTGTAATCTAGTAAATATTGCATCGTCTGTAGGCAGTATTGCGCAATCTGGTTCAGCCTCGTCGTGACAGTGTTAAGAGTCAACATCGACTTCTCGTCGATGGCTGCAAAGGGCAAAGATGGAGAAAGAAAATTCATTTTAGAATACATCGAGTTATCTCGGAGCATACTTTTTGGAATATCAAGAGTAAAGATTACAGCAATAGAAAAAAAAAAAAAAAAATGAACAGAACGAACAGTTGCTTTCGAGTAGCTTTTCAATCAGTCGCAGTTAGTTAAACAATTTAATTCTTTGCGCACTAACTTCAGGAAGGAATTAAATCGAATAAAGGGTTCTGAAAAAAGCTGTGCTGGGACAGACGACATAATAGAACCAAATTATGGTATTTTGAGGAAATGAAGTTTCTCATGAGTCAGGGACGAACCAAATATGTCACAAAATACTATGCAGATAGAGGAAGACGGCAAGAAATCTGAAGAATGATATCTTATTTCTTTTTTAAATATACTTATATCTTTTTGAAGTGTACTTATTTTTTTTTTTAAACCATTCCTTCATCCACTTGTTTCTTTCTCTCCTTCTTTTTTGAGTCTATATCTAATACAATGCCACACAACTTGCTTGCTGCCTTATGACCAACTACAGAAGTGTCAGACGTGAACTAATTTATTGTGCATTAATATTACCCCGTGTGGGTTAGCCAACAATATTATTGTGCAATATATTGACATAAATATTGATTCACTAGGGGCCACTTTAGATCTCCCTCTTCGGATACTATTACTGTTGGAATAGCAGAGGTATCGGATTTTAGTGCAGTATAATAACGAGTTTCGTTTAAATGCAACTTTTATTCACATGAAAAATAAATTTTAGGTACCTACTCAGTTAATAGAAATACAAAATTTAACAAAGTTTTTTATAATGTTGGACATAAATATAATAACGATGGGTTTGGTTATATGCTAGTAAGACCCTTAACTCAGATAATAATCACTTCACTGCTAGATAAGGCAATTCGGAGTTAATTGTAGCGCGGAAGACGACGCCAATAACATTGAAGGAACTCAATTAAAATTTTGAAATTTAACGCCATAAATTCCACAGGAATCCCAAAAATATTTTTTTTCCAAAAAAATGATGCAAAAATACGGGGAATTCCAAAAAAAAACTTAAAACATATTCTGTAAAGACGTATTTCCACCTAAAACGATTTTCTTCAAAAAATTTGTTTTGGTTCTATCAGAACCTGGAATGTGTAAATTAATACATTGATGGATTTTTTTCCCCGAAACCTTCTGGTCAGATATGATGGTAATACCAAAATTGAATACCAAGTTAAAAGCTTACTACAAGTTTTTGTTTTTTGTGGTATTTTTTCCCAACATAGAAACACACAGCCAGGCAAAGAGAGAATGAGTGAGACAGACTATAATAGGATCCAAAGAGAGGGATTCATAGCAGAGAGAGAGACAAAAACGATAGGACCACTCTCTCGGACTAGAATGGGAGCAACTGCTTAAATACAGCGACAGGAGAGTATTCAGGGAGTCTTATTGCAGAGTTCATACAGCAGTCACTACGCGTCATCAACCTTTCTCTTTACCTCTCATTACCATTCTATATATTTTAGCGTAAAGTCCAGGCAGTCAGTGTTGCTTTATATTATACTGTGTTCAACTTCACTTCTAGTTTGTTCATTCTATAATGGATGTGTTAGGTGGAGAGAATTTAGGTCTGGTTGATGAATTAAGAAGACTGGGTTAACACTGATTAACTATGTATAATAATAATAATGAGACACAGTCTGCCTGGACTTTACAATAGAGAATGTTTAAGGTAGAGTGGTATGAAAATGACACGAAGTGACTAGCGAGATGATTAACTATAGTGAACTATATTGAACTGTCTTGAACTGTATTCTCATGGACTGTCCGTGGCTGTATTTATATAGTTTCTTCCACTTCAGTCTGAGATAGTGGTTGGGTTTATTTCTCTTCTCTTTACTCTCTATGGTTGCTGTTACAATTCAAACCAAACCACATTTTCTCTTCTTCTCAAACCCATTATACAGATAGGTAGACATATTCGCGAAAATCACAGAATAGTGTCGTAAATTGGACAATAACGCCATACTTTGGACACTATAGCATTACTCTTGCAGCAATAATGTTATTAAAATGAAATTGCCGACAAAATGAAATTCTTAATAATACTCTTTCAGGTGTTCATTTTTCATCTTTTAATGCCTACTTTAAATTAAGCCATTATTTCTTTATTAGCTGATTACATTTTCGTCTATTTGGAATATACAGAAGTTCATTTTTATTTCAACAGAAATAGCAAAATTTATATTTATTTGCAAGAAAAAGAGCGATAAATAGACGTATGTGATGGATGCAAGAAACTTGAAATAATATTAAATTATAAATAAATCAAAATTAAGAAAAAGATTGACATTCCCTTGCAAAAGGACAAGACCAGGTATACAAGTCCAGTTACTCGTACGGTTCAAGAACAATTATGGCATTGTACTACCCCTTCTTCTCACAGGGGAGGAATTGAAGAAACAAAGAGAAGAGATATTTTAAAGACAGACTTGTGCTAGAAATCAAGGTGGAAACATCGAAACACTACTTCAGGAATCGCTCTCTAAATATCTGTGCCAGTTTCACAATAAATTAAATAAGTTTATAATATCAAATAAGTTATAGTTATTATTTTAATAGAATATAATTATTTATAAACAGTGGTGACTTCTTAATTATTCTTAATACTTCTATCTCTTAACTGTATATACATACAAGCCCTTTTCGCTAAGACGCTCACGCCACAAGCTACCTACACAAATCACTCCATAACATTACACGTATGTCAAATAACCTAGGCAGTTCATACATTTTGACCGATGTAAAAAAAAAAATCAATCCATAATGTAAATTATGAAATAACTTACTTGTTCTTTGTTTAAATTAAGTCCTAACAACTAGGAGAGAGCAAGTTACACATGTATGTTGAATAAATTTGACCTGAATCTTCATGAAAGTTTTGACAAAGTTGTAAGTATATTATAAGTTTTACTTATGTTATTTACTTAAATAGAACTTTAGTTATTACTTCATTTTATTTTTTGGTACATCAATGGAGCGATTTATTATGACAGAAAACTGAGATAAATATTATTATTATTTTTTTTTACTTTCTCTTACTCCTAGTAAGAGGAAGTATTGTAATCGTGCCAAATTTTCGATATCGAGTTTTTACCGGAAATATCATCCGTTTTGAGGTCCCCTGAGTCTAAAAACGTGGTTTTCAGCAAATGGTCTGTGTGTGTGAGTGTGTGTGTGTATGTATGTATGTATGTATGTGAATAGCATAGTTCAAAAATGAAAAATCGTAGAAAGTTCAAACTTGATATTCCGTTTAAGTATCACCATGGGATCTGACAGTACGTTATCTGTCAAAATTTCTCAACCGGAAGAACCACTTTGCTAAATGGTTTTTTCACTCTTTTTGCAATTTTTTTCAAAATGGCTCCAATGATTTTCTTTAAACTTGATGCATTAACTACACATACAAAGATCTACAATTTTTATTTGAAACATTTTTCCGGGAAAATGCATTTAAGGGTACTTTTAGGGAAGGGGGTGGTGGGTTGTCCTCTAAAGTGCTATTTCAGTTTACTATACAATTCTATCATCTTTATAATATTAATTAGAATTAAATATGTTGTTGAAATTCCGAGTTTGAAAAAAAAAAGCGGATGACCGGAAGTGCGTTTTTTCGAAAATGCATTTTTTCATTCGTTTGGTATTTTTTTACTTTCTTGCAATTTTTTCAAGAATGGCTGTGACCAATTTTTTCAAACTTGGTATATCAATTACACTTACAAAGATCTACAACTTTTATTTAAAACATTTCTCTGGTAAAATTCATTTAAGGGCACTTTTGATGGAAGGGTGGGGTTAGGTTTTCGTCTTAAGTGTTATCTTAGTTGATTATACAATTCTACCATCCAAACAAAATTAATTAGAAATAAATAGGCAGCTAAAATTAAATTCCGAGTTTCAAGAAAATTAGTAAACCGGAAGTGCATTTTTACTGAACTTTTTTTTTTCAGTTTTCGACGAACTCCAATGAATTTCATCAAATTTGGTACACAAACTATATTATTTGTGAATTAAAATTTTGAAAACTGATATAAGAGAAAGCTGTGTGAGTGTTTCACACCAGATTTTTTTTTACAAAGTTATTGGTTTTAAAAACAACGCAAAAATAGTCTTATTAATCACAGGAACATCGGAGATTATCTAAAATATATTATGTGCAGAAAATTTTATTTTTTGCCTAATACTAAGGAAGTATTGCAATGGTGACGAATTTTCAAAATTTGAGTTTTTGGGGGGTGGGGGTGGGGGAAGTTGAGGTCCCCTGAGGACGAAAAAATGTTTCTTTGTGTGTGTGTGTG